>JAPYZL010158298.1:0-11536 GCA_030522825.1 Platygaster orseoliae
CCTAGGCCAGAAAAGTAAGTACTATACGTCAAAAGGCTACTTTGCGGAGGCTCTCTGAGTACGAAATACTGTATTTTGCGGAGTGTTTTGCAAAAAGATGATTACCTACACAAGAAAATAAAAGAATTTCATAAAAAAAAGATTATTCATAGAATTCTACTATTTTTGCAGAATTTTTGGAGAATCACTTTTTTCAAAGTACAGAGTAAATATTTTTGAATTCTGTGGAAAAAAATTCAAATTTGTGATACTCATGTACTTATATTTTTATAGTTAAATTTTCGCAACTGATAATTAAAATGTTCCATTTTACATGATTCCTAAATTAAAAATTAAAAATCTCAAAATCTTGGAAAATAGTCATCATTCAAGGAATCTGAAAATAAAAAATTATTATTGTAAATAAATATTTTTAATGTATGTATTTTTGTCACAAATTTTACTTCAATTTTCATTTCACTTGCTTTTGGTGATGGTGAAAATAACAAAAAATAGGCTTTGTGTGCGTCTGAAAAAAAAATTTTTAAAATAACGCAGAGCAACAAATCCCCTACAAAAATGCAGCAACACCGGCCAGTTCTCATGACTCGTCGTCAATTGACGGATCCTTTTGGCTCCGACGACGAAGACGAAAGTTTGGAAATTGTCGATGACGTCGAAAAATCATCCATATCGATCCTAAAGTCGCGATCTGGGGAGCCTTTAGTCAGTAACTTTTTTGTCCAGCTTTTTTAGGAGGTGGACATTTTCTTGAATAATGCAAAAGAACCTTTTTGATCTATGCGATGCATAAACTTGGTTCAGATTCAATAAAAAATAGAGAATTGAAAAATATCAAAACTACTTGAAAAGCATAGAAAAAATAATTTTTTTACCATAGAGTTTTATAAATTCGAATCAATCTGAAGTAATTGATTTCTTATTTGTTAATATAAATTTAGTGTTCAAATATTGAATATTGAATATTATTTGTATTTAATTTTATGAAAAGATTATTATTGTTACTGTGCCAATATATGAAATATTTTATATCTTATTGATTAACTTTTATAATAAATTAAATGAAATAAATATTATTTTATCGTTTAATAATTGAGTAATAATAAATTATAAAGTAAATACAATTTATTATTATTTTTTAAAGAATATGTACAATGTATCACTTAAGTTCACAAAAAAATTTTCACCTCATAAAAAATTGTATGTTGCTTTCTGTAGTCCCATCATTATAAATTCACAATTTCCCTCGCTTTGAGTGTTTCTTTTTTAGAGTCCTTTTTTATACTCAACATCAAGCTTTTACATGTTGCTTTATATGTTTCCTGTTATTATTTTCATGCCATTTTTGCGTGCCATCATAATTTGTAATTTTTCCAAAATACAGGACTCGCAGCGCACTCCGGAAACGGAAAATTACGAGCCCAGACTTTCCTCACCGTCAAGAGATGAGCAGCGCCGTTTGCAACACGTAATTATATTTACGCGCCACAGGGTCATAAAACGCGTTTTATATACCTGTCGTGCATAAAAACTCGCTTGGTCGCATAAACCGTACTCGATTTTTTTTTTATTTTGTTGAAAAATAGCATTTTTTTTGCAATATGTATGCAGTTTTTGGAAATTCGTTCATACTTTCCAGCCACTCGTCGCACGTCACGACGCACTTCGAGAACGCGCAAGACAACTTTTGAAACACGCGAGGTCTCAAAAAAGTACCGGATCCAGTACCACAAGTCCTGTTGAAGTATGTAATTAATAACTGATAATTATAAATTATTAAAAATTATTAATGTTAAATAATAATAAAAATTTTCGGGGAGAGTTTTTTGAAAAAAAAATATACATATATATGTCTTTCAGGGTTTTATAATTTTTAACCCTTGAAGATGTGGTTGCGAGAGTATGATTTTCCAATTTTTTTCGAGCCAAAAGTTGTATGTTTTTTCATGTTTTTATTAAATGTAATGGAATTCAATTTTTGTGATTTTCAATTAGCTGAGTTGAGAACTTTTTTTTTCTCGTGCTTTTAGTGTTTTTTCACAACCTGACGGATTTTATGATTTTATTTTGGATTTTTCTACATCAACATTTTAAAGATTTTTGAGAAAATTATAGTACACAGATTAAAAGTATTTAATATGTTATTATGTTGAAATTTTCTTGTTGGCTATATTATTTATTATATATTATTTATTATTGTTAGCAATATTAAACATTTTTATTGGGTTAAAAATGTTCAGTTATATTGTATAGTCAAACATTTATGAATATAATTTCATTTCAGAAAAAATTCTTCTCAAGTTATTAGAATAATTATTTTGAGTTAGAAAAACTAAATATTCTGGACTTGTTCTGAATTTTACGGATTTTTTAAATTAGTATTGTTATTTTCATGAATTATTTTTTTTTATTATTATCACTTTCGTCAATTTTTCGTGAAATAATATTGTTAAGAAAATTTTCTTCATTTAGTTTTTGAGTATGAAAATATTTTACAGTATTTCTCGCATTTTTTTTTATTTACGAAAATCAAAATGATTTTTAAGTGTATTTTAGATTTCTAGTATTTGCGTAGATATTTATAAATCGATTCTAAAAATTGTATCCTCTAGAATGCAAAAATCGATAGATTTTTGATAATTTCATAGATTTCGAGGATAATAAGGTTAATTTTAAGAATTTGTTATGTATCCATTTAATTTTCTTTTGCTTTCAGTATTTATAAGATTTTTTATGATTTTTTAGTATTTTTAATACTATGCCATTTGTGCAGATTTTTTAGAAACGCAATTTTTTCATAGAATTCAATAACTTTTAGTATTTTTCAGAAATTTTATGACGAAAGATTCTATGTTCACAAAGTTTACAACGTTGAAAAATCTAACGAGAATTTTTTTCTGAGATTTATCATCAATGATTTAAAATCTCAAAATAGCGAATTTATAGCGAAGCCGCTAATAATCGTCAGCAACAAAAATTCATTGAATGATGAAATTCGTCATTTTAAATAAAGGTCGAACTTAAAGATTCTTATAGTAAAAACTTTTCTTATAAAATTTTATTTCCTCTAGAAGTGTTTATAAAAATTTATTTCATAAAAATTCCAATTCATAAAAAATGTACGAAGCTTAAATATTTTCTTATAAAAAATTTGGAATTTCTTATAAAAAAATCACTGGTTTTTAAAAAAAATTTTTTTGTCTTATTAGATTTTTTTAAGGTCATGTATAAATATGTTCAGAAAATTCCTTGTCAGGGGCCTCGTCGAATTTGTTTTTTTCAAGGTTTTACATTATTTTTGGTAAATCTCACAAAAAAATTGTAGTCTGATTTTTCAACTTTGTAAACTTTATGAACATAAGATTCTCTGATATTTTTATGAATTTCTGTCTAAATTTTTTACAACTTGATGTCCAAGTTTCAAAGTTTTTGGATTCTGATATAATTTTCGTAGATTTAAGTTTTTTTTTAAATTGGCAATGCAATTTCTTGAACTCCAATTTGGTTAATCAAATTCGTACCATAATAATAAGTCATATGTATCTCGACATAATAAGACATGAATAAATAATATCGTTTTAATAAATAACATTAATTTTAATAAAAATAATATTCGTTTTGTGATTTGGTCGACGACGAAAATTTTTTCCCACCTCCCCCCTAATAGAAATCCTGGCTACGCTCTTGACTATTATCATGGTAAATGTTGGAAAATTATGACAATAAAATATGTTTCTGAAGTCCTGAACGTTTAAAATTGAACGAAAACAAAACATATTGTTTTCAATACTTATCATAGTCAGAGTAATAACAAATTATTGATATTTAGCAGTATTATTCAATGTTACTATTTTTTACTTTTTTTTCAAATAGGAATAGAAAATTTGAGTATGAAAAGATTTTACAGTATTCCTCGCATTTTTGTCTATTTACGAAAATCAAAAGGATTTTTTAGTGTTTTTTTAGATTTCTTGTATTTTCGTAGATATTTATAAATCGGTTCTAAAAATTATATGCTCCAGACTGCAAATATTGGGAGATTTTTGATAATTTCATAGATTTTGAGGATAATCAGATCTACATTAATTTTATGTATTTTTTATGTATCCCTTGAATTTTTTTTCAGTATTTATAAGATTTTTTATCGTTTTCTAGTATTTTTAAACACTGCTATTTGTGCAGATTTTTCAAAAATGCAATTTTTCATAGAATTCAATAAGTTTTAGTATTTTTCAGAAATTGTATGACGAAAGATTTTCTGGTAATTTTATGAATTTCTGTCTTAATTTTTTACAACTTGATTTCCGAATTTCAAAATTTTTAGATTCTTATAGAATTTTCGTAGATTTATGTCTTATTAAATATTGGCAATGCAATTTCTTATTTCGAATTCCAATTTGGTTAATCAAATTCGTATCATCATAATAAATCATATATATCTCGACATAATAAGACATAAATAAATGAATATAATATAAATATATGTATATTATATAAATATGATAAATACATAAATATGAATATAATATAAATATATAATGAATAAAATAAATGGATATAAATAAATGAAATATGTTTCTGAAGTCACGAACGTTTAAAATTGTAAGAAAACAAAAAATATTGTTTTCAATTCTTGTCATAGCCAGGGAAATAAAAAATTACCGATATTATATTATTCAATATTACTATTTTTTACTTTATTTTTAGATGGAAATAGAAAACCAATAAGTGGAATGTTATGAAAGAATTTTATTTGAAAAATGTTTTTCGTTTTAGGCTGATGAGGGAAGAAAACAACAATTGCAAGAACGCGCTAGAAAATTGATAGCAGACGCGCGGATGGGCGCGACTGTCAGTTCCTGTCAAATTGGCGATGACAATAAAAGCGACACATACTCAGTGGACGAACAAAATAACAGTCCTAGAAGAAGCCTCACGCCTTCAACTCCTGGTGATGGCATCAGCGTCAAGGTTGGTTTTTTATGTAAATGAATTCCCTAGGAAGAGAAGCAAACGTCATGTTTTGAAATTCAGGGCGTGGCTTACCTGAGATTTAATTTTGAGAGTGGTTCCAAAAATATGAAACATATTTATGTTAAGTGTACAAAAGTAGGGAAGAATAAGTTTTTGGAATATTTATTATGTTTAGAAAATTATTTATATTTACTTGTTTTGAAAATTGGTACAGTAAAAAAGACAACATTTTTAAAAAAGAAAAGTTTTCGATTCAAATTGATATTTTTTCTTTTACTAGTCTGAATACAATGGAAACGTGTTCAACCAAAATAGCGGTGCTGATGGAGATAAAAAACGCTCAACTTCACTTTGTTCGTTTTCGAACATAATGGAAAGAATTTCGCCCGAAAAAAATAGTCCAGATGGAAATCCGATAAATTTAAGAAGGGTAAGATTTGTGAAAAAAATTTGTAAAACAATGATTATAAAGTAAATATTTGTAAGTATTTAACAATTATGTTATGCAATGTAAAGACATTTATTCATATAATAAATTAACTTTCAATATCGAAATTGGCATGTATGACAATTTCGTTCGATTTTGAGCAGTAAATAAAAAAATCTATCATGATTTTAATTTAAAAGAAATATATGTATGAATCCAAACTCTTGTTTCACAGGTTTTCAAAAATTTTAAACTCATAAAATTCACTTTTTTGCAACTTCACTTAAAAAATGTTTGTCTCATATTCTCAGTTTGGAAAAGACGTAACGTATTTACAAAACGAAGTAGAAGCACTCAAGAGAGAACAAAATCAAATCGACGTGCAAGCCGGGAAATTGGAAAAATTGATCAGAAACGCAATGGAAAGCGACGAAGAAGAATACGAAAGATTGATATCGCTTTGGTTTCCTTTGGTTAACAAAAAAAATGCTCTGCTCAGGCGTGAAATGCAACTCAATATTCTGTAAGCATTTTTTTACACTTTTTTCCATTACACAATATATCAAAAATATCTGATTTCTTGTAAAAATTTAATTATGTGAATTTTGTTTTTATTTG
This sequence comes from Platygaster orseoliae, assembly GCA_030522825.1. Lineage (NCBI taxonomy): Eukaryota > Metazoa > Arthropoda > Insecta > Hymenoptera > Platygastridae > Platygaster > Platygaster orseoliae. The sequence continues at coordinate 6,020 of JAPYZL010158298.1, forward strand.
ATTTCATAAAATCGGGAATTTGCAGAAATGCGAAAATTGAATTTCATTTTTGTGAATTTTAATTTATTTTCATATTATTTCCCTATCTTAAATATTTTAGTTTTATTTATTTGAATGATTTTTATTCGATGGAAAATTAAGGTGAAATGAAAATATAATGTACGAGTTGTGAAAAATAAATTTTTTATGTGGAAATTTGATCTTTTTAGGGAAAAAGAGGACGATTTGGAACGTCGCTTCGAGCTTTTGAACCGCGAATTGCGCAGTATTTTAGGTGTCGAGGAGTGGCAAAAAACATCGGAGCAAAAAGTCCGGGAAAATTTACTCCTCGAAGAACTGGTTTCTATTGTCAATAAACGCGATGAGCTGGTTCATCATCTTGATTCTCAGGAAAAAGCGTAAGTGAATTAATTTTTTTGTATATAATGCATGAAATTGAAGTTCAGTAATTCCAAATAAAAATATTCGAAATTTCAAAAAATCTAACAGGAATATCATGAATTTGGAATTCACTGTAAAAATGTCAAAAGCTGGTATTTTGGTTTAACACAAATGTATGAATTAAATAATTTGAGTCGCACTATTTTTCCGAAAATTTAGTATTATAAAATGAAAGTCATTAAAAAAAGATATGTAGAACTATGTCAACAAGTGACAAGTTTTATTTCAAAAAATACTTCCATCAACTAAATAAGGTTCAATTAACTTAAAACGGGCCTTGTAATTTATGGCCCAATTAATAAGTCCCAAATTCACAAGGCCCAAATTATTTTGGGGTCTGATAAATTGGGAAGCTGAATTTTGGGACTCGCTGTTGGGGCCCAATCCAAAAGGCCCAAAAATAATTTGGGCCTGATATATTATGATCTTGAAATTTGGGATTCACTATTTGGGCCCAATGCAGAAGGCCCAAAAATAATTTAGGCCTTGTGCCATTTGGGCCTGATATATTGGGAACCTGAAATTTAGGATTCATTATTTGGGCCCAATCCAGAAGGTCCAAAAATAATTTGGTCCTGATGAATTGGGAACCTGAAATTTGGGGCTCACTATTAGGGCCCAAAATATTTTGGGCATTGCGAAATTTGGGCCTTATGTAACAACGTTTCCGTCGCATAAGGCCCAAATTTCGTTGTAGGTGCATAGCTTTTTACCCCCCTACTATACCAAAACGCGGAGAAAGACGTAGTTCTACGTCAAAATTTTACATTTTCACATCTTTGATTGACAATCATGCAAATAAATTCAATTTTGTTGGAATTTGCAGAATCGAGGATGACGATGAAATCGAGCGTAATTTGTCGCGCACCGGACTGTCCCAGCCCAACAAAAACTGTGTGCTCCAGTAGACGAAATGTCAGCTTTCGCTTAAATTTACACTTTAGAAGATTTTGCCAAAGATTCCGCTCGTTTTCGGTGCTAGTTTTCCTCATTTTTTATCGCAATCTTTTAACTCGAACCTTGGTTCTCGTGTAAATAAAGCTCTTCCAAAAAATCGCAAAAAAATCGGGGATGAAATTATGTATATACTCCATAAAAAATATATTTGATTTGACTGCCTGAGTTGAGATTCAGGATTTTCGGAGCTTCGTTGTGTTGTTGATTCACGATGTGTTATAATTATGACTACAAATCATTTTTGTAGAATTAATTATCCTGTAAGAGATTGTTTTTGCTCATCTGCCAGGAATATTGCACTCGTATTAAAGTGTACGTCCAAGCAATAAGTTTTTTGTAGTTTTTTTATGATGACCCTTTTGTGATTATCAATCCTTCGTCGATTAACGTTTAAATCTAAAGAATTTAGATGGAAAAAAATTGTTTGTCATGTTTTCAACATTTTATAATTCAAAAAAGCAATATTCAAAACTCTATATCCTAGTTTACAGTGGAAGGAAAATAAAAATAAAATGCACGTCTTTTCAATAAAATCTAGATCTTGAGGAAAATAAAACAATTTTTTTTCAAATGCATCGATCTTTATTGTTTTGTTTGGAATTCATTTTATAAAAAACAAGTGTTCATGGAAGTTTTTCAACGTAGTTTCCTGGGATCAGTCCAGTTTTTCCTTTCAGTTTTCCGAGCCACCAGCCACCTGGATCTATAAAAAAAAAAGAAAAAATACGGTTTTTTCCATGCTAAACGTAAATTCGAAAAATTGATGTAAAATGGTATCTCACGTTTTTCAATGACTTCAATGATGTCATTTTCCTTGATCGTTAGCTCGTCAAGATCTGCTGCTTCATAAGCGTACATCGCTCTGTACTTTGGCAAATTTGGTTTTGGGGGTGGAGGGGCTGCTCTGATGATTGAGGCTAAAATAATAAAAACAAACGTTTTTGCATAAATGTTTTCCACCCTAAAGTTTTCTTTCTTTTTCTATATGTTTGTATTAAAACTGTTAAATTTCAAAGGTGTTTTATGATGACTCTAATAAGTTCGATCTTAGATATTTTTTGATAAATGTAAGCTATTTAATTTTAAGTGGATTTTTTTCTTCTCAAAAAGTGCCTCGAATAAAAAATTCCATAATTATGCAATTAGAATTTTTTTACGAATTAAATTAACTGTACGATTCTGAAAATATTTATATCTATTGTTTTAAAACTCGATAAAATATTTTTTCAAGCTATAAATTAAAAAAATTACCTGTTGCCCCAGGTTGCTGCACATTCTTCATCACGTTTTGTGACTGAAATTGTTCCCTGGTTTTTCTTACGTTGACTGAGTTTTTCTCTTCATTGAAATTTTTGTTCGTGGGTGTTTTCCATAGAAAACCGCGTTGAGTATTGTTTTCAGGCACATTTTGAGACTTTGTAATCGATCTCGCTGCTGCTTGGTATCCAAAACCTCTGGAAGCTCCTTTCTGTACAATACTTTCCCTGACATCTGGTCCTGTTTTCATAAAAAGCAGAGCTACAGATTTCACGCACGTTTCGTATTTATAAAATATATTTATATAATATAAAAATAAATTGAGGGAAGGCTGAAAAAATTTCTAAGGAGTACAAATGTACAATGTGCAAATTTCTGGAGAAGAATTGTAGATCCTGGTAACGAATTGAAAAATTCAGAGAAAGTACACGGAGAGAAAACTTGAAGTAAATTTTACTTTTTTCAAAGTAAATCGCTTTTATTTGCAAAAAAAAAAGGAATTTTTACTGTAGGATCGTATTATTTACATTTTAATATATAAGATTTACATTGGAAAAAGTAAAATCTCCCCATCTTGAGGCAATTGCTTCAAAATTGAGAGATTTTACTTTTTTTTAAAGTAAACCTTGTATATTAAAATGTAAATAATACAATCCTACAGTAAAAATTCCTTTTTTTTGCAAATAAAAGCAATTTACTTTGAAAAAAGTAAAATTTACTTGACATTTTCTCTCCGTGTAAATAATTAATCGAGATCGAATGAAAAGTGCATGCTGTTCCAAAAAAGTATTACTTGTCGTGTTAGGAAGTCCAGGAGGTACATAAACAATCATTGTTTGCCGAACGATTTTTGGCTCTTCATACGTATTTTCCTCGGACATGAGAAAATTGACTTTTCTCGTTCCACCACCGCCCCAACCTCCTTTTTTCACTGAAAATTCAATCCTGAAACGGAAAATAATTGTGAGAAACCATATTTACGTAGAGACTACTATATATAATACATAATGTATTATTACTATATATTACTTAATACTATAATGTTATTTTAATAGTATATCTTTAAAATTGATAATCGTTTGATAATTGCATGATTTCAAATTGAAGAAAATGTAAAATTATTTCGAATAGATGGCCTCGACCTGAAAGAAAATTTCCTTATGTGAAACGCTTTTTTTTACAATTACATTAACTGTAACTTCCAAAAATAGAAAAATGTAATTGTTATTTTTTGTAAATCACCAAATTTATGGATTTTTAATAAATTTTGAATTTATTATTAAGCTAATTCATCTATGAGAATTTCTCAGTTGAAATAACCTACTTACGTTAAAAAAACATTTAAATAATAAACTGAGAAATTTTAGACATTTGAAGTGCATAATTTTAAAATATTGAGTTTAAAATCAGTTCTAATAAATTTGTATAAAATTCTAAGTAATAGTGTAAAGATAATTGTAATATAGGTAGTATCTTATTAAAACAAAATTTTATTCTAAAATCTTGAGTTTAAAATTGAAAATAAAGTATCCAAAATTTCAAAAGTTCAACTTTTGAAGTTATGAAAAATTCACATACTAAGTATTTCGAGCTTTCAAATTTCAACGATAAGTTGAAATTTTATTGATTTGAGATTTTTAATCTGACGGCTATAATAAATTCAATGGTTGGAAACAATTTTTGTAATAAAAAGATTATGAAAACAAAAACTTACGAATTCGAGAATTTGACGCTCAATGGATACCCCATAATTTCCGTGTAACGTTTGTTCATGGAATAAACAAATTCGGTTTTGAATGTTATTGTTAACAAAGTTGCGTAGTCATCTCGTACTTGGATCGCAACAAAGTTGTCCTGTGAATATAATAAATAAAGATTAGGTAGAATTTGAACATTTTTTCAAAGTATTCTTTATTTTTCACTGAATTTTACGTGGAGATAAAACTATTTTCTGGATTCAGAAATGGGAATAAAAAGTTCCTCAAAGGATTATTATCGTGAATTTAAAAAAAGACGTTAGACGTTTGGGAAATATTTTTCAAAAAAAATTATGATTTCTTTAACTATGAACATCTCAAAAATGTCGCACCTGATATTTGCTCAACGTGATCGATTCAATTTGCCCATATTGAAGTTTTCTTTTTACAACTTCAACAGTTTTTCCCTTTTCAGCACCATTTTTGACGGGCTCCCGGCCAATCAAGTATAAAAATTTATCAGTCAGCGCTATCTCTCTCTGGCTTTTCTGTGAACAAACGAAAATTTCCATCGATTTGAAAAAAACAAAATTGTCCCACATATTTCTCAAGTGAAAATTTATCATGCACCACCCCCGTCTCTCAAATACACGTAAAATTAATTTTCAAAAAATTTATATAAATAAAATGGCGTGAGTGCCATATTGAACTAACTTTGAATCTTCTGTCGTATTTTTCGACGACCTGAGCAAACAGAACTTTCTCCTTTTTCCCGATCAAAAATCTCAATTCTGGTTTCGAGTCCAGTCCAATGTAGTCTGCGTAAAATTTTCTGTTTATACTCCCCGAACGCCTTTGTTTTTGTCCATAGAAGACTTGCGCGGCAGCTTCCTTTTCTTGGCGTTGCCGTTTTTTGGCGAAATGCTTTTTGAAAGCGTTTTGGATGACGCGGGCATGCTTATTGTACGCTCGGTCGCGGGCTTCTTCAAGCGCGAAAAGCTTGGAAAAAAAATTTAATTTTCCTAAATTGTATTCGTTCATGATAAAAAATTTCATACTATAATATCATAGTACAGGGTGCGCCACCAAAATCCGGACAAATTCAACAAAAAATTCATTACAAATATTTGTCATGAATAAATTTATTAAAAAAAAAACCTTTTTA
>JAPYZL010158366.1:0-16496 GCA_030522825.1 Platygaster orseoliae
AAAAAGTACTAATGTTGGAAATTATCACCACTTCGCCAAAAGTTTGGTAAATTCTACCGCCGTTTCGATAAAATTTACACAAAATTTTTCTCCGTGTATGAGAAAATGTACCTAAGGGTACAGAACAGAATTTTGGGGAAACGGTGATTGAAGTTTCGTCCCAATCTCGGATTCTCGAGCATAAAAGAGGCTGGAAAAATGACCCTCTCCACTTACAAATACAACCATCAGTGGCCGTGTATATGAGAATGAACAAGTTCTCTGGACTTTTTCCGGTGATGGGCATAATTAGGGTTTTGTTTCGGTCGCGCCAAAACAAACAACCTATTATATGATATCTCTATTATATGATACCTATTATATGATATCTCATATATCTATTATATTATATATGATATCTCTTTCAATCTACTGATGCTTTCAATATTATTGAAAATAACACAAACTGCATGGAAATTGAATGGAAAATGAGTGGCTAAAAATGTCAAAATTTCTTGGAAGTCTTTTGGGAATCGAAACTAATGAACCGCGAAGAGCTCTAAATTCGAACGGCTCATGTACCGAAAGGTTCGAGTCGGTGTTGGTTGGCATAGGCGTAAGATAATAGGGATCAGCAGCATTTTCGAAACTCGGTAAAAAGTGCTTTGCTAAACAAGCCTGTCATTTCGTTGTTTTTGAAAATAAGTGAATTTTGTCAACGCCATTTGAAGCAACAACTCAAATACTACCTAAAACACTGAAAAACTGAGAAGCGAGGTTTTGTACCCTTAGGTACATTTTCTCATAGCGCGTTACATATAGAACTATAAAATAAAAATATAATAAATTTTTCATCGTACGTCATTAGATTCTATAAATATATTTAGAAATTCAATAAAATATCAGAAAGGTCCTTCAATTGAATGAATGTAGAGAAAATACGTTGAGTAGGTACTAAAAATACAGAAATAAATGGAAATTTTTTTCTGAAAAATTATTTAAAATACAAACTATCAATTGAACTTCGGAATTTATAACATCAAATTTCAGAAATTCAAATACTTATTCGTTAATGAACTAGAATATTGACAAAGTTTTTCGAATTTCAAAAAATTGTTAGTATTTGAAATTTTTGAATAAACTAATTTTATGAAAATGAAGTTACCTAAAATCTGTAAAACTTTGCATACTCGGAGTATCTCATTATAGGGTTTGGAAGTAACGCGTTACATGTAATACGTTACTCTGAAACGTTACATTTTTTGCTGTAACGATAACGTAACGCGTTACATAAATTTATAAGTAACGATAACGGGAACCAGCCATTTTTTTCAGTAACGAGTAACGAAAATTCAGTTACTCTCCACGTTACTTTGATCACCCTCATTAAGTTTTAAGTTTTATAGTAAGTAAGATTTTACAGGTGGACGATGTGCGAATAGTCGATAATTTGCGTATTAGGGTAATGAAAAAAAAAAAAAAAAAAAAACATCTAAATTTATGCAAAAATACTAGAATTCTAGAAGAGTATCAAGAAAAAACAATTTTGTAAAAATATAAGCATGATATTTATTTTATATTTATTAATTTGAGCAATATTTAGAAGTCACTCAACGCGATTGTTTATTTTCGTAAAATCTCACATCTTAAATGTACAGTTAGAAACAAATTGTTGATTTTTATAGTACTTCAACACATATCAATGGAAATGACTGAAAAATTTTTTCCTACATACTCAATGACTGTTTTATTGAATTACATTGAGCCAAATTCAAGGAATTGTTCGTATATATTGTAACAATTTAATAATTAACAAACAGAGCATAGTTCACAAACAATAGTTGCAATTTTTCTTGCAAAATTGTTAAAAATATCAGTTATGAGTCAACGAGCAATAATTTATTCATCTGAACACTCGCGCTCGTCGTTAAATGTGGCAAAAAATTTTTATGTTCGGAATTCACCACTTGCTCTGCGCACTTGATACGGTAAGTTATTCAAAAATTTGCGTATTGATACCAACAATATCGAATAAAGCGACAATAATATCAACAAGCCCTCTAATGACTCAGTTTCTAGCAGAAGATTTCTCTTGTAAGCAGTTGCAAGGGGTATGAAAAAGATAGTTTAATCGTAAAAACTGTTATTTTGATCGACTCAATTTCAACTAAAAAAGTATAGGTGCTATTTTACTGATACGTCGATTCAGAACATCAAAATTTTGAATGTTCCTGCCTCAAGAAAGCTAATCGATAGTTTTTTTTTTATTTTCATCGGGCAAGTTTTTTCGATGCTGACTTACAGAAAGAAAAAGAGCTACCTTTCGTTCTCATTTTTTGTGTAAAAATCATTGTAGATCACAGCAAGCGCTGTTTCATCTCCTGAAGTGTCATTGACAAGTTTCAAGTGACCGATAAGTGCTTTTAATTCATTGAAATTTTGATTGAAATTTTGCTCATTCCTGCATTTCTTTATACATAGAATAAACATTTCAGAGTCCAAGAATTGAAAATACAGTAATTTTTGTCGATAACAAGATCTTCTAATCTAATTTTGGCAATATTTCTAACATCAATTGCAGGTTTTACTACTGTCTTTTTTTCATCGTAGTAATTCGAAGCTTTGTTTCTTTCTGTATGTCAATATCGAAAAGACTTGCCCGCCCGATGCAAATAAGAAAAAAATTATCAATCAACTTTCTTGAGGCAGTGACATTTAAAAATTTGATGTTCCGAATGGATGTATCAGCAAAATAACACGTGTATTTTTGTGTATTGAAGTTCAATCGATTAAAAGTATTTCATTGTACACATACATTTTTTACAATCAACCTGTTATTTTTTATACCCCTTACAACTGCTTACAAGAAAAATCTTCTTCTTTAGAAACTGTGTCATTTGTACGTGCTTGTTGATATCTATGATGATATAAGAATCATTGAATATGGAAGAAAAAATTTTTAGCGGTTTTTATTGATATTTATATAGATTATAACTTTTTTTTGTAACAGTACATGTAAGATGCAAGATTTTACGTAAATAAGCAATTGCGTTGAGCGACCTTCAAATATTTTTCGATTTTGCCTAAATTTGCACAGATTTTTTTGTCGATACTTTTCTTGAATTCGAGTGTTCTCCAATAATATTCAGAATTTTTTTTTTGCATAACCCTATTGTCTATTTTGTACACGAAAAGCACAGGCAAAACACCAGCTAGCAGTGTGCTTTAACTTCGTTCTCCAAGTTTTAGTTATGAGCAGTCTGGTACTCACCAATAACAGATATCGAACGTCTGATATTTTGTTCAAGCAGAAAGTGTTGTTGAAACTGAACAAAAATTATGTTTAAAGTATTTTTCTGTTCTAAACCATTTAATTTAATCCGAAATCAGTAATTTTGAAAAAGAACACAATGGGTACGTTGAGTTCGTTTCTCCATTATTAGTTTACCGATGTCTCATTTATATTCAATTTTTTCGCAGAAAGTAACGTAGAAGTAACGGTAACGTAATGAATTACTTTTTGCACCTAAGTAATGGTAACGTAACGCGTTACTTTTGTCTGAGTAACTTTCCAAACCCTGATAATAATTTATTAAGGAATTCAGAGAAATATCAACAAATTTTCCAGAATTGAATTAGGTAATACAGTGAAAAAACGAATAATACCACAGTAATACAAAACTACGAAGTACTAGACATTGATTAAAATACTGTTTACTGAAAAAAAAAACAATACAACCCTGAGTGGTACCAAATCCTAAAAATTCACACAGCAATTCATAAAAATATCAAAAGTTAAAAGAAATAATATGTCAAACTCCAAAATTGTATAAATGCTGAAAAATACGAAATCGGCTCAAAATAATTCAAATAGTACACATACAAATATTTTACATCAATATTGATTTTTCCAAACTTTGCATTTTTCAGCATCCAATCCTATAAAAATGTATTTATGAGTCCGTATTACCATAAATTTATCAAAATTTATGAATACTAAAAAAATAGAAAATATTTTGAAGTACTGAAAATGTATGTAATACTGGACATCTACGAAGGTAATGTTTTTATTGAATTGATTCATATACTAAAATACTCTTAAACTGCAGATTCTAAAGTATTGACTTTTAGAAATCGATAAAGAAGTTTTAAAAAGTACTTATCTCTGAAGAACAACAACAAAATCTCATCAAGTTTCATCAATAATAACGGTTCATGAAATCTATAACATGCGTAAGCTCTGTGTGAATATAATTATTTCATAAAACAATGAAAGAACTCGAAATCGATAAAATTTTAAACCTTAGGCAAATTTTCGAAATCTCCTAGGAAATCCTCAAAACTGTAAAAATACTAAAAGTATTGGAAATGTATGAAATACCAAAGGTCTTTAAAGATACTGCTTACTCAAAAATACAAATAAATACCTCAAACTTAATTTATTTTGAATTCTAGAGCATCAAATTCTTTGAATCTATATGGTAAAATACACAAATTCTAGCAATCTAAAAGAAGCTAGAACGTCTTATAAAAGTTTATTGATAGTACAAAAAAAAATCCTATAAATATTAGCAGTCCATATGACATAACTTACCTAAATATCTATAAAAATGCATAAACTATATAAAACTTTGATTCCTGACAAACTAAATTTGAAAATAGTATTAAAAAAACGATTCCCAAAATTTTGTTATCCTTGTATTATCAGTCACTGATACATTTAAATCAATATAAATCAATACTTTAAAACCATTTCGACACGTGAGTTTTCCCTTCCATTAAAAATATCTCTGCAACGTCCCTGTAAATAACCACCCCCCCCCCTAAAAAAACATTTAACTCTAAAATCAACTCATGTTAAAATCATAATAACAAACATTTCCCATCGTTGCAAAAAGTAATTTGATATCTCAATCCATCGTGTTTCGTGAATTCGCGAGCATGATTTTCGAATGAGATAAGCCGACGTCATCGAACATCCCGAATGCACTTTGATTTACAGGCACGAAGAGGGAAAAAAACCTATAATTCCCAAAAGCGTGTTTGCGCTGCGAACGATTTAGCCCCCCAGAAATATGCACTAAAACCCCGAGAAATATCTCCGATCGTTTCTCATGCTTTGTGTGTCTTCACAGTGGGGTAATGCACTCTTGAAATCCAATTCATAAGCTGAAATATTGTTATCAAAGTCACGCAGTACGAATTAGATCCTTTTGATTTATCTTTTTATTCTAACAATCGTAAAGAGTTCTCCGTAATAACTCTAGTGAATCAGTTTTTTAATGAGGCTTGAGATTTTATTTATTTAACAACTAGTTTTAGAATATTCAAATTTAGAAATTTGAGAAAAGTAATTAAAAAATAAAATTATTTTGTGCAGTCGACAGTCAGAAACAAGAAATTCTACAAATATGGTATTTACATAATTTTATAGTTTATTCTTTCAACTTTCAATTGAAATAAATCATGCCATTGAGTGTAATGAAGCTTCTTCGATGCGAAAATTGAGTGTTTCCAAGACGTCGACGTTTTCGAAGGAAGCACTTCAAGAAATACCCCCGTAAATGAACTTTCACACGCGCATCCGATTGTCTTTTTTGTCCTCTTCTTTTTCACGTTCGATCGCTCCCGACTCGGTGACTTTTTTGTCGCTTTTTCTCTCTCGTTTCGACGATGCAATTAGCACGATCGAGAGTACACGAAGCAATTGGCTATAAAAATGTTTCCTGGCATGGAAGTAAACCGAGATAATTTTTCACACATATCTATGTTTGAATGATTATATTTTAAAATTACCTTAACTCACAAAAAGTGTTATACCTAAGTTTTTGGAATATTACGAGTCCTCAACTAGTTGCTGAAAATTTTACATCAATTCCATTTAATTCCTTTTTTCTTCGGCTTAATTCCAAGGTGAACTTTGCATTTATCAATCATTCATTTTTTGCGCGTATGAAGACGTACATTCGATTACAATGTGCACAATGGAAATTGTAGTTTTTCGCGCACGTGCGCGCTTATTGCGTAGGAGTGGAGATTTTAACTGGAATAATGGAAAGGTAGAAAAAGGGGGAAATCCGAGGGTGTATAATCAAGAAGCGAGAGTTTTTGCGACGTGTTCTCCCAATGAATTAGAATTATTTTTATTCGCTGGCTGTAATATTGTCCCAATAGTATTTTTTTAACGAACAGAAGTGTTCTTTGTTCAAAATTATATTCCTGCACACCTTTTATTCAACCTCTCTATATCTTCACTGAAACTAGAAAATCCAATACATTTTTAATAATTATTTCTTGAATTAAAATATCCTCGATAAGAAAATCGTCAAAATTGACCTATAAACACAACAATAAAGCTCTAATCCTTTTTCTAGAACTGTTGATAGGACTCAAACGGCTGACTTGCAGTGATTGATTCCGACTTTGGCCAAAGAAATAACGAAGATATTTGCCGGACTTTGAGGGAGCTTTCGCGAGAGAAAGAAGAGAACGTATTACGATGTGCGATAAATGGGCATCGAGAGTTCCCATGGGGGTTGCATGTACGTGTGCACTCTACAGCTCGGCTGGCTACGTCCTGATGGAAAGAAATTCCTTGCTCAAAATCCATTGACGAGGAAGTGGACGGGCTTCACTTTGCCACTTCCGACTTTTGACTCGGCGTCCTCGCAACTATTATTTTTTCTTTCAATAAGGACCTTCCAGAGCATTTGCTCTGTTCGGTAAATAATACCTTAGATTAAGAAAAACCATTGATCAACAAGATCGAAAAAATATCTCACAATGCTTCAGCATGATTGAAAACTACAACACGTTGGGAACTTTTTTCAGAAAAAATATTTTTCATCAGAAATCCTTAGAACTTTTTTAATAACACTTGATATTTTAAGCTCGAGAGAACCTAAAAAACCGTACAAAGCAAACGGCCTTTGATCGAATGTCCTGGCCAATTTCGTGCATTTTCAATAGCGCCGTGCAATTTTTCCCGATTTCAATGTGCGCGAGCGAAGGAAAATGCGGAATGCAAAAAAATATTCTCGTGATTCACCGCTATGGATTTAATATGTGCCACCCTCGGGGTTGTGAAAAAACGGGAATGAGGGGTTAGGTAACCGATACCGTTTTCCTTTACGACGCTATAGAAACGCGTCTTTATAGGTGCAGCAATCTCTATTATGCCAAGACCACATGAACCAGCCCGTAACGGTAATGCGGTAAGTATACGATAATTGAATATTGCAAAAGGAAACGCTGTTTTTTTCCAACTCATAATTTATGAATGAAACGTAGATAACGAAATTGGGAAAAAGCGAACATTGAATGCCAATACCGGCTGGTACCAATGAATATGGAGAAGAGATAACTGCATGTTTGAGCTACGCGACATGACGCTACGCAGCGCTACACGGCGCTGCAAGACACGACGCGAGGCGAAACTGCCTGTAATGCATATGCAGAAATTTTGATCTTTGCCTATGGTATGGTAACTATGACCTAAATAAACGTTACAAACTATGTGAGTTTTCTTCTCGTACAATTTTGAAAACGTCGTTCAATGTCCCAAACAACCGAGGAACATAATTCTCAAATAGTAATTTTGTCAGAGCAATAAATAAAAACAAGGAACTTCAGCATCCAGCTTATGTTAAAGCGTTTTATGACGGTATGAATAAATATAATTACATAAAGATATATTGCTGAGATCCATATACACAGCTTATACGCAGACGTATATAGCCGCCCGTAAAAAGTTTTCCTCCAGAAACAAAATTGAAAAAGGCATTAAGCGAAAAAAATTCCTGAAGTGTGCTTGGATTTGTGAAAGCTCTCGCTGAATTTTCATTCACAGTCGCGGTTTTCGAGCTGACCCACTCCGCGATTCAATACTTAACCGCAAAGGAACTGTTTCAGATTGCAGACCACTTAAGCCTCTGCAAACCGAACTTCGTGCGTTTCTGGAAAGAGCCGAGTGGTTGTGCAATTTTTTTCATCACGTTTTTGTCTTAGTTGGTAATATATTTCTCTTCGTAACAAAGTCAAGATGGGAAAGATAAGCTTATATCCGTAATAAGAGTGAGTTTATTCAGAACAGTTGGATGAATAAATTTCAGCAATTCGAGTTAACCCCTAAAGACCTTCTTGATGCTGTACAGTACATTCTTTTTTTATTATTCATATGAGTTTCTCTCTAAATGAACCTTTGTTGAGAACAATAGGTTTGAATGGCCCATTTCCACTTTTTGGTTTTATGTAACCTACGGTCGGTAAAAAGGAAATTTATCGACTACAGGTAATTTTTGATTAGTAGAGAAAGAGGATTGGAGGGGATAGGAATGGTTTTCTCATGGGTATATCTATACACATGGGCTACATTGGTTGATTCCAGCTTCTCTCTCAACTGGCCATACAGTAGTATTACATATATCGTACTGGACTTAATTATCTACTTAGTAACCTTATCGTAAGTTAATTAAGTGAATCCAACTATAAAGCTATTTTTATCATTAAAAGTGATAGCAATCATTCACTTCCATACAATAATTTGAATGAGCTTTACTTTCATGCTCGATTTTTGAAGTGGTTCTTCAGCGTAGCAATTCACCAGTCCCATATATCATCCAAAAACGCGTGACCGGTCTTCCGGAAAATCGAGATCGCGTGCGGCTCTAATTCACCGGTCCCGATGAAATCCGGGAATAAGAATCCCGTACGACGATTTTTCTCCCCCAGTGGCATGCTCGCTTCGAATCCTAATTTCGTCCCCTTCCCTCCGAGCGCGGCGACTTCATTTGCATCGTAACATAAGTTAGAAGAGAAATTTGATTTCGGGGTCGTGGAAGTGGCACGAGGACCTGGACCTTTATTAAAATCGCGCGCACCTGGTATGCAACACGTGCATGTAGGTACTCTTAAATGATAAATCTATATCCGAAGTCCCACGTGCCCGGAATAGAAAAATATTCCGCCTTTCCTCTTTTACTTTGTCATCTGCTCCCCTCTCATTCATAAATTCTCTATTCTTTACCGTCGCCCCTCTTTATCAAAGACGAAGTTTCTTCCCCTTTGACTCGTTATTTTACTGCGATTGTCGTGTCTCCCGGATAACGTTTGATCGTTTCTAGAGGCAAGGATAAGGTTTACTTGGAGTTGAAGATATTGGAGATTGTCGTTAGGGGACAAAGCGAATAAGACGTCTTCAGTTTGAATAACTATCGTCGGAAGTGGATGTAATTGACAATAGCTTTGCTTTTGTGGTCGAGGCATTTCGAGAGTTTGGAGAAATTTATGAAACTGAATTCCTCGCGGAATTCTTAGAAAAAACTATCGAAGTTAATTGAATGTCGCTAGCTTGTTATGATTCGTCATTATGCTGAGGACATAGTTTTTTACAACTTCAAAATGTTGAATTTCATATGTACTACATGCTTAGACCAAAAAAACTTCTGAACCCTTGTTTAAACGTTTCAAAAGAAGTTAAGTTTATGAAACAGACTTCCACGTCAAACGAAAAAACTTTAAGATGAAGATTTCCTAGCTTTACTAGACGAAGACTTAACTATATGTATGTATGAAAGACAAAACTTTCTATATCGAGTTGTGACAGATGGTATGACAAGTGTATCTATTTTGACAAGTGAAAATGCAAAAAAAGCCAAACTTCTCAACTTCAAAATTGCAGTCAATTATAATTCTTACCTCGAATAACTTTGTAATATGAAGAAATTTACGACAACTACAAAAAATGTTTCAAAATTTCGAAAACTTTA
The DNA here is from genome assembly GCA_030522825.1 of Platygaster orseoliae. Classification (NCBI taxonomy): domain Eukaryota; kingdom Metazoa; phylum Arthropoda; class Insecta; order Hymenoptera; family Platygastridae; genus Platygaster; species Platygaster orseoliae. The sequence continues at coordinate 9,747 of JAPYZL010158366.1, forward strand.
ACAGTTTGCATATCTCAAAAAGCCCAGAACTCTTGACTAATAATGCACTTCTTATGAATTCAATCCAACCACCTCAAATGAGAAACCTCTCCTTCGAATCAATATTCCTGAAGAACGAAAATTCCGGATTCGTTCCCGGGTCTTGATGAGAAAACAAAGCGCTGCCTTTGAAACTCGTCCCGGAGCTATGCAGTCTGAATCCCGAGATGATTATTTCGTTCGCCCTGTATTTGTGGCTTTTCTCGCCGACCCTGCTCGCCGAAGCAGTCACTCGACGCTCCACCTAAATTACAGGGGCCGGACAATATAAAATGCGCAAAAAAACGCGGGGGAAGAAAAAGAGAGAGAGTGAGAGGGAAGATAAGAAAGTGGTTTCGTGGTTTCGCAAAGGAGTGCCAACACTGCTTAAAAGCCCAAGATTCTCCCTTGTATTAGTATGCTGGGGAGCACGTCTCGAGCCCCAAGATTATCGGGGCAATGCGGGAAAATTTTTATATCGACGCGAATTTATCGCCGGCGATAAAAATGAAGGCACGCCACGCTTTTGATTAATACAAACCGCGTAGAAAATTACCGGGAAGAAACGGAGTTGGCCCCGGATGAGAATGGGACGGTGCCAAGAAATTTGCGTTGGGTGAATGAAGATGTGAGATACTGAGGGAATATTTTCGTGCTTTAGGAATTGTTAAAATGAAATTGTCTTCGCCTACATGAAGACTCTGGTATAAGATTCTATTTTATTCCTGATATAACGTGTAAAAAAATATTGGAGCTTAAAAATTTTTATAAGACAGTGGGCCATTAAAAAAATTCTTGACTTATATGCAACATTTCTTGCTCAATTTTTATTTACTCATAATCCTCTTGGGGCTATGGCTGTATTAGTCTGCTGTGTTGAACGTCACTTTAAGTCTACCTATTTCCCCTACAAAAAAACACTAATGAATCACCTCAGCCCGTCGATACTCTGCAAAAACCTTCAAAAATAGAGTTAGAGTTGGGAAAAAAGCGTCACGGAACAGAGAAAATGTACAGGGGTTTGAAATTTCCCGTCGTTAGTAGTCTCGAAGTATTCCGCGAGCGTACGGGCGTGGACCGGCCGACTCGGTCGAGAGAACAGGATGGAGTTCCGGATTCGTCCGGCGAAACCGGAGAGCTGGAAATCGGATGACTAAATCTGGGGTGTACATAGTCTCTGGAAACGAGATATATCTTCCAGTTCGAATAACATATGGAGCCAAAGTCAAGAGTGGGAAAAAGGGAAAGGGGTTGGTTTCGTATGTGCAACCCAAAAACTGGACTATTTCTCGTTACAAAGGAGATTCATCGATATTGTTCCTTAGTTGCTTGGTAACAATGCAGAAATTTTGAATAAATAAAAATCAGAAGACAGAATTCAACGAGAAAATTTTTTTTATTTACGAATGTAGTTATTTAGAACGTGCAAACATGAAATCGTCTAATTAGATTTGAAATGAAATTTAGAAGAAACTATTTTAGATTAGAAGTTTCAGGGGAGTTGATGATTTCTCTAGGTGACTTACAGTTTTTATTATCTTGTGAATTTACTGATGTTGAGAGAGTCAAAATTTTTACTGCAATATTTTATTTTCATAAAAGTCATTTGCAGTAATTTTTGAATCTATTCAAATTTATCTATCGAGAAATTACAGTTATTAAAACAATTTGACGTAAGAGAGTTAGATATTTGCCATTAAGAATATTTGGATATTTTTTGGAGCTCAGAAAATCAAATTCAAAAACCTCAAAATTTGTAGCTCAAAGAATTTTGAATATTCTAAAAAAAAAATAGTGAATTTTATTACTATAATTGTAGATACAAAAATGTTAACTTGCAAGCTTCAAAGTTTTTCGAAACACATTATTTATTTATTTATTCTATTTTCATATTCTACATGTGGTTCCAAAGTGAAAAATTCATAAGTTCAAAACAAGGTTTTTCAAAAACAAAAAATTCGATCTGAATTCTTATTATTTTGAAAATCACTGACCTACTTTCTAACCAATGTCTACTCAAGTTTACTAAAAATTTTTGTTATGAATTTTAGACACTAATGAAGTTTTTTTTCTTACACGTCCAAAAGAATGAAGTTCAGTTACTTTATTATCAGTTAAATAAAAGCAAGTCTTGCAGATAAAAAATAAGTCAAAAATCTGAAAATAAGATATAAAGTATAAAAAATCTTTCAGAATTGTTCAACCTATATTACGAGTTGCAAAATTCAGTTGAAAAAACGAACAAAATTTCTTCAAAACTGAAGGATTCGGTAAAAAAAAAACACGAACATAATATATGAAAATTGAAAGATAATTTTAATTACAAATAAATATTTTATTAATATTCAGTTGCATCTCATTAGAATAAATTTTCATGTTCAGCACATCAAATATTTATTTTAATGTTCAGAAACATATGTCACGATACTTTAAATGAAATACTATAAAAATCCCTCAGAGCCAAAAATTGTTATCATCGATGAAAAAATCACATGGTGATGCTCTTGGTTCTGAGAGATCATTTTGATATTCTGTTGATTTAATAATATAAAGCATAATCAGAAAAATTATTGAAATCATTTATGGTACTAAACATTACTGGTACACTTGACTAGATTGAAATATATGCATTCTTTCATAATAATAATAATAATAATAATAATAATAATAATAATAATAATAATAATAATAATAATAATAATAATAATAATAATAATAATAATAATAATAATAATAATAATAATAATAATAATTATTATTATTATTATTATTATGATAATGATAATAATAAAAATAATTATTATAATCAGTTAAATTTGTGTTAACTATACAGTAAAGAAAAAACTTTGCGAATCGTATGAGAAAAATTGAAAAGTACCGAATTTCTGAGAAAAAATTAATTGTATTGAGAATAGCAACAATGATAATGTTGATTATAAAAAACAAAACTAATCATGATAATTGAAAAATAGATTAAACATTACTTGTAAATCATATTAATCAGTGCCAACTTTCATTTTTTCATTTTAGGAATCGAAATTCATAGTTGCCTTTTTTTAGATAAAAAAAGTTTTTAACTACATATGAACTTTTCAGAAAAAAAAAACAACCGAAATTTCTGAACAGATCATCACAATTTCTCAATCCCCAATTTTAACTTGACGCAGTTTTTCCATTGCAATGCAACCCTAGCTCACAAATCCACGACGATTTTCAGTGGAAAACTCAGGGTCCACCTCCCGCTCCACGTCCCACTGCGTATCAACAAAAGGATCTTTATCAGATTTCGCGAAGTCGTGGCTGAAGCATAGTCAGGAAATGCACGGGAGAACAAAGATTCGGCTTGGACGTCCTCGGGATAAGTGGATTTCCAAGTTTACTCTCCAATTGACGATTTTATGAATTCCCTTTCGTTGTTTCCCGAGGAATTCGGTAAACCTTGGAATCGGATGCAAAAAAGACGGATAAAAAGACTCATCGAGAAATCCAGTCTTGAACCTTAATCGATTTAGTCTAAAGTTAACAAATTTCATTCAAATCACCTAAATATACTTACTGAAATATACGAACTTAGAAAAAGGTAATCAGGAGGGGTTTATAAAAAAAAATTATTTACTGGGTTTTCCAAATGTTCTAACTTGTTTTTTCGAAGAATCTTTAATTTTATTCGAATATTGGAAGAGGTTTCAACCCCTAAAAATTTCGAATTGTAATTTGTATTGTAAGTTCATCACATGAATCAACGCAATTACATTATTTTCAGAAGCATCATCATCGAATGCATCAGTGAGAAAATAATTGGATCACAGAGTTAGATAACTGAATATCGAAATTCTGACTAATCATATAGCAACGGATTTGGTAAGTGATAATCCAATGCAGTAGAAACAATTATGGGATTGTTTGCATTAAAATTGAATCAATGACTGCACAAACGTGAAACATATTGGCATATCAATCTCTAATCATGCAGTCATAAAGCTTATACATAGATTCATTGAAAACTTTCTACTGCTTTAGAAGACAATAGAAAAAATTTTAACTCACGCATACCCTTTCTTCTCATTTTCATACAGATCAGCAACTCACCTGCAACAATAAAAAAGAAACCGCACTTTTAATTAATGTTCTAAATATTGCAAACAAAGACAGCGTTTTAAGTAGAATAATTGGAGATCATTAATATAAACCTAGTAGAACCAATTACGAGCTAAAAAAGCATGAAAGCGATCTGCATGTCAGTATTGACGTCTACACGTTGAAGAAGAAAAAGCCACATATCTCGTGACTTACGTGACCAGAATCAGATAGTTCCACGCGCAGTCGACATTGTTTCAACCATTTCAGATTAAATGTCCATTACTCTTGAATTTACAGTACAATCATGTGAAAATATGTCAACGTGTAATCCCGAGTGTTGAATCGAATATAACAGAAAGGTAGACAATGTTTCGTATAACCCTATTGATCGTGGCGAGCGTATGATTTACATTGTAAGTTACGTTCAAACGTGATCAGGGATAATTTATGTTGTTTGATTAATTTTATTAGGTTCAAAAATAATTTTTTTTTGTATGGACCAAGTTAGTTTCCCAACTGGAAATCCAGTTGCATTTTTTGATCGAGTATCATTGTATTCTGACAAATAAAAATTTAATTGTGTTTTTCAACTGAAAGTATCCACTATCAGTTCGAAAAATAAGTAAGACCAGATATGCATTGCTATAATTTACAAAATAATTTTTTCTTAGATCACAAAAGTGGAAACCATCATTTAAAAGTAGCGATACCATGTTTTCATCTACAAAACATCGCAACTCAAAATTGTAGTACTTTATGCTATAGTCGGAATTACACCAAACTCATATATTTTAGTGGCCAAGTTTGTTCGTTGGATCAACTAATTTCTAACTAATTTCTTTTCCATGGACTCAAGGTCTAATATACTATTACCGTAGCTCGCTATGATTACCGAGTACTCGTTTCACCGAACAATCATTTCCCTACAGCCCACCATCAAGCTTACTCAGAAAGTGGACTCTATAATCGACGATTCTGATTCCCGAGAAATCCGTCCCCAGCTCCCACCCCACGATAAAAAACCCCATCCGAATAAACCAATGTAAAAGAAACCTCATTTCCCGTTAAGACGACGGTTTTTCGCCCCTCGCTTCACCTTAATTCCGGTGATTTTGTTTAACGAGGTTTAGCCGCTCGGAGCGTAATTTACCCGTGACACCGTACGTTTTCGTGATGGCCATCGAGATGTTCCCGGATGCTTTCGGGCTAACACGCCATTCTACTCGAGGAAGTATCACCGCAGATCGCTCGCCACTCCAATTTCCAAATGCACGGAATAGGTAATCGTTGCCATGGCAACTTCGCCAATTTCCTCGGCCGAGCTTCGCGGATGAACCGTTTGCCAATTGAGGCTTCGCCCTGACACCCCTCTCCCCCCCCCCCTACAACGAGTAGGGCTTTTCACACCTGCCTCTGAAAACGATGCCACATTAATTACGTTTGCCCGGTTTGCGTAACGTTTCCTGGCAAGTAATCGGCTTCGCCGTTGAGCTTTCGCGACGCGTCAAACATCAATTCGAGACCCCCCCCCCCTCCCCTGGAGTCATTAAGAGAGCTAAGGAAGTGCTGGGTTTGACGGAAAAAATTGACATTGTGCAATGCGATGCGGTGCAAGTGATGATTTGTTTTTTAAATTGAAGTTACTTTTTAACGCAGAAAATTGTTCCATGTGACTTTTTGAATGATAAATCAGCTGACGTGAAAGTAATTTTCGGCACTTCTTAAATTGCCGTTCTTTACTTCTTTATATACTGTAAAAAGTTTATTTTATATTAGGGTAAAACAAAATTAAGGCGTGACTTGGAATTCAGATATTAATATCAACGTAGGCTCAAGAATCAAAATTTGTAGGTATAAATTATATATATTGAAGAAAATTAGTAAAAATTTAATTTCTTCATTCGATTTATAAAAAGTGTTTGAAACGCTCATTTTCAATTGAATTTCTTAATTTTTCAATGTAAGTGAATTATCTGAATAAAAAACAGAAATTGTTCATTTCGTCGAAATAAGAAAGCAAATTTCTCCATAGAATATGGATGATTCTCCTGAAACTGTCATGTTTATGTCCTTTAGCGATTCCAACTATAGTTTGGCCCATTTTCGACAATTATTGATTGTTTATATTGAAAATTATGTTTTCCTGAAAAATTTAATGCATTTTACCATTAAATAATAATTCGTTGGGAATGCAAGTTCGTTAATGTACACTTGATGTCACAACCGTGGCATGTCCCACACCTAGATTTACTGAAATTCATATCTATCAATGGTTACGAATTAAAATAAGATAAACAACCAATTATTTTAACTCTAAGTAGATAATTACCGCTAACATAGTTCAAGTTTGTCGGCACTTCGAATACATTTTTTCAACTTGCATTTTCAAATTGAATTCTGTCCTCAAATTTTGAAGAAAATATTATGATTTGAAATATCATGTTGGCACCACTTTATAACAGAGTAGCCAGCATAGCGTATTCTTCAGTTTTCATCAGCACACGTCACCCAATGTTTTTAAATTTGGACGCTTTGACAAAAACGTGTTTGTACATGTTTTATCGGCAACTATATCGTTGAAAACAGAGTGTCCCAAAAACTGAAGTCACAACCGTGGCTCGTGCTACTCCCAGGTAATATATATTTTTTAAT
>JAPYZL010158367.1:0-10288 GCA_030522825.1 Platygaster orseoliae
AATGAAAAAACTAAGATACAAAAGCATTAAAATCAGTACAGAATTAATATGCAAAGAAAGTTTGACATTGTTAATCAATCGTAGTGGAATATACAATACCTGGTCGAAAAACATTATTATTACGTAATAACCGAAAAAGTTTGAATGTTTTTTCATCACATATTGTCTAAGAAAAACACTTGTAGGGTAAATAGTAGTTGCGAGATAATGTGATAAAAAAAAACGAAATCTAAAAGTATTGAAATCAATACTGAATTAATATGCAAAGAAATAAAATGTTAAGGTTCAAATGAATTTTATGATGTAAGGACAGGGTATCTTGCCTTCATATATTCTAATCTAGCAGACATTGTGTGAAACGCCATATATTCTTAGGCGATGAAAAAAAAAACACCGAACCTTAGAGTTTTACATGGAATTCATACATGGTTTATACTTGCTCAAATCAAAGTTTTGTGAAAATCAAATGGTCTCGAAAATAAAAGCAGGGTAAAATTAATTCGTGGGCTGCTGTCAAGAATTTAAAATATTGTTTTGTTTTATGAATCTCAATTGATGCACTTAAAAGCAGCATTTCATAACTAAAAAGAACTGCACACATATACACTGTAAATCATTATATAAAATACGAAAAGTACATTTTTTAAAAGAATACGCACACTAGTGCGCTATCATTAATGAATTTGTTATAAATCGTAAGAACTATGAATATGTATTGCTCACAATCTGTTAGAGAAAACCACACGGCCATGTTTTACATTAAAATTTTGAACTATGTTTTTGTTTGTGTCCTCTGCACGCTGATTTTTTTCATTACTGATACTTGGATTCCCGGAAAAGTTTTACCTATACAGATTAGTATCGATTAGTATCGACGAACGGACGGACGGTCGGACGCAGTTTGTGTACAGGCCGCTTAAGGCAGCCGGGAGCGTAAGCGTATACACTGGTATAGGTATAGCACTGGACGCCAGAGCTGGTCACTGTTTTAAGTGGGGGGTATAAATACCGAGAGAGGTTCTCTGGCGTCCAGTTCTATACACAAAAGTGTGAAGAAAGTGACTGTTTTGGCGGAGTACTGCGCAGCGTGGACGAAAAAAAATACCTACTTCTCATTGAACAGAGTTTAGAGTGCTTGTTTCATTTTATGTGTGTGAAAGTTTACTTTTCATCGTTCCTGTGCATATTATTTTAATCGAATTATATCCATCGGCTTGTACTGATACGAAAATTGACAAGTGAGTAAAAATGAACGTCGATATTGTATGATGTACAATTGCGATGCAAAAACTTAATATGCAAGGTCTGGTGAAAAATCATTTCCTTTCATGTTTAAGTTTCATTTGGTTCGTTTTCATCAGAATTTTTGTTTATCAGTTAATAAAAATAGATGCGAATTAGGTCTTACAAGCATTTGAAATCTATTTGGTTTTTGTTTGTAACAAGGAAAATTCATCAATATTCTGATTTTGCTATATACGTTAACTTCTAAGCGAATTCATCTTGGAATAAAAGATACATTTGTTCAGTATATTGATATTTTAACTTTTCATTGAATGTTTTGCACACCGAGTTAGTTTATTTTATATCGATACAAAATATTCGTCAATATTTATTTTACTGAATGGTACGTATACATATTGAATCGAATTTTACTGTCTTTACGTTACATTCTTACACTAGTACTTTTACCTGAGAAGCGCTTGTTTAAGAACATTAAGAACTCAACAGAATATTGTATAAATAAGTAGAATTGACTGCAACACAAAATTGGATTGAAATTCCCCTTCCTATAAGCACTATTTCTTCCATATTAGTTTCTTTGTTTTATAGTTGGATTTGAAATGTTGTCAATATTCATTTATTTTAAGTGGTTTTTCTTTTTTAAGTTTTAGAGGTGTTTCCTCAAATAAATCATTGAAATGTATGTGAATAGGTTCTCCTAACATTTGAGAAGATATTTTCAAATTGTAATGTGAATTCGAATTATGTTTACAGTATAGCTCACTTTTCTTGTTAACAAAGAAATTGCCTCAAAAACTTGTTATTACCACCCTCTGTATCAGTTGCGTTTTTAGCAGAAATTTTAATAAAACTGATGTAGAGCGAATGCGCCAGTTCACAGACCTTGATTTGAATTGAATTATATATTTTAAAAAGTGTTTTATATTACAGAATATTCTTAGACTTCTAAGTGGAATAAACTTGAGTTATTTAAATAAGTACTTTTTTTTCATATGTTGCAGACAAAAAAAATCCATAATCGACGACTGCTGAAATATCCTAACATAACTGAATCGATTTGACACCAACAAACGAGAAACCATCTTTTGAGAGTTTTAGGCAACATACGCCTTCCATTTGAAGAAAAGATAATTACCGAAATGAACGCCGAAACTTTGATCATAATTTTTGTACTATTCATCGCTCACTTCGAAAAAACAGCCAGCGTTGATACAAAAGTTTCCAATGAAGATCCGCAATCAAAAGTAACAGAAGTCGTGCCTTCGACTGAAGAAAAAGCTCTTGATATTCTCAAGCAATATTTCCCTGAAAGAGAGCTCAATGAACTAATCCTGGAAAGAATCATGTTTGAAGATGATGTAATCGAATTCAACAAATACGTTTCAAGAAACCAGCCACATATCAGTTTTCGACAATTCCATGCATTGGCTGATTTCAAAAGAGATGGTCACAGATATTTATATGGCAAGCAATCTGAGGAACATTCATTCAGAGTCTATGAAATCGCGTATGTGCTCATTTCTGTTGGATGAAAATTCAATTATGACATAGTTACTGTAACAAATGCAGGATCTGGTTGTGAAAATACGTCACCTGCAATAAATAACGCTATCAGAACAGCAACGATTTGGCGAGGAGATATCAGAGACAAAAGTGAAATAGACTTTTTTCTTGAATCTATGGAATACTGGAATGATGACAGATTTGTATCTTTTTCAAAGATCAAAGAAAGGGTTATAGTGTTCTTGTATTTAAATTATGACTTACCACGTGAAAAAATCAGAGTATTGTATGAATTCCAAGTGAAAAAGAAGATATACCATTTTGATTTTAGTCAACTGAAATGTGATATAGACTTTGAAAAGAAAGTCGTTATCTACCCTAACATGAAGTTCAAGATAACGAAACATGAGTACAAGAAAGATCCCAAATTCGATAAGAGCTACTTGCAGATAACAATGGAAAATGTGGCTGGTTTGGAGCGTTTCGTCTGGAAACATAATAATTATTGCGTTTTGCAAAAGTACTGGAAAAAAACGCATCAATCAAGTGCATTTACATCAAAAGGTTCGGAACCATGTCTCGCTACCAGAAAAAATTCGAAACAGCAACGTCCAAGATGTGCCAATGTTTAAATAGTATCAATATCGGCGACGAAGGATGTGAAAATTGTGGGCAGCTCTACCAACATAAAAATTACCGATCTTTGAAAAATACCAAAATATATCTACACTCGCATGCATTAATCTGAAAAATGTAGTTTTGCCGAACTGTCAAGTCATTTCATGAGACAGTAAAAAATAAATCATTTTCGAAAAATCCGGTTTTTTTTAACCCTTGTGATTATTCATAATCACTACAAGGTAAAATACTTTCCGATTTGGTAAAATTCACCAAAAATACAGAAATATTGTAGAACTAGAAAATTGAAAATTTTTCGCATTTTTAAAAAACTTATAATAAACTATTGGATATTATAGTAATTTTCATTATTTTACAGTTTTATAGACAGTTTTGAAATTTTGTAATGTTAGTTTTATGGTGAAAAACTCAATAATTTTTAACATCAAATGATCTTTACAACGGTTCAATATTTTCGAAGAATTCGTTTTACTCGTTAAGATTATTCGTAATTTTTTATGCCTCTCTAATTCTTCAGCCTTTTTATGACAACGTGAAAACATAAGAATAATCATTTTCAAGAAACATGATCATGAGCAGCGCTTACAGAACTCGTAAACGTTTTATAGAATTATACACCATTTACAAAATTCTTCATAGTTATCAATCTTGTATTCGATATCGTGTTCTATTATTTTAAAGATATTTCAGATTCTGAACTTTAGACGAACTGTATATAACTGTCGAAATTCATATTCTAATTCGACCAACTGACAAAATTTTGCAAAATTTTCGAAAAATAATTTCTATTTTTTCTAGATACTTACTGAGATGTAAAAAAAGAATCGGCTTAGATATATTTCTAATTAATAAAAAGCGAAGACAGTGTATAAAATAATGAACATATTTGACTTCTTCTGTTTGCATTTGATATCATTAATTTTCAATATTTTCATATGAGAGGGAAATTTGCAATTTTTTTATCGGTTTTCTTTTACAAAATTATACTGGATTTGAAATTGATTTAATCATCCATATAATCGATACGTGTACCAGAAAACATGGTTTAATTGAATTTTTTTATGGATTGCGATTGTTTCTTTGCTACTTGTGTGTATGCCTTATGCTGAGAATTAATAGACGTTCATTCACGTCCCAATAAATGTTTTCTTATAACATTGCCAAAAATTCTTTAATGACATACATTACACATTTAACAATATTTGATTTCGTATATTCAAAAATTTAAAAATTTTTATCACTACAAACAATTTTTCTGCGTTTTTTACGTCGAAAATGAGTTGACAAATTTCATGACTCATTTCAAGCTTATAAATTTCTGGGAAAACCATTCCTAAAAACGATAAGATACCAGATAATCATGCTGTCATTTTAGGAATTTCTTCATATTTTCTGTTATTTCGAAGAAGCATTGATTGTTTTGTGTAATGATCCTGCGATGGTTGTGAAACATTGCGATACATGACATTCGATGACGAAATTTTTGTAAGTGACACTAAATGATTTCTAAAGTATTGATACGTTTATTGTAGCTCTGAAGCACGTATAAAACCTTGAAGTCTCTTCATTATTCGCAGTCCAACTTTGTTCATTGAACATATCGCATCTTTGGAAGTAATCGGTGAGTTCATATGGATTCACATTTTTTTCGTTTTGATAAATAAATATAAGAACTACTAACGTTTTACCAATGGGTATGAATTTGAGAAAGTCAGAAATTCTATATATCACATTTTGAAAAATTAGGTTTCGAAAAACACGTTTTAAAGAAGTTTCTAGAGTGTAAGTTTAATTTCATGCGTAAGAAAGTTCACTTTCAGTCGGTTCTACTGATGTTCAGCATTTACTATAATATATACTTCAATTTAAAATATGTCTCTTAGGCCTCTGTTCGAATATAAAAATTTATAGGTGTGTAAAATTAACATTGACATTATTTGATATGTAATGGCGATGTATGCGAGTTTTAGGAAAAAAGAATCATTTTCCTTCACGTTCAAGTTTCATTCATTTCGTTTCTCAGAATTGTTGTTGATCAGTTGATAAAATCAATGCAAATTATGTCTTACATACAATATGAATATATTCGATTTTTTTTAGCAACAAGGAAATTTATCGATATTCTGATTTCGTTTTATACGCTTACTTTTGAGAGAATACTTATCAAAATGAATGAGAGATTTATCATAATTAGAATTTACTACAAAACAAAATTGGATTTAAGTCTTCGTTTCTACATCCGACGTTACTTTGCTAAAAATTTGTTTTATCATTGGAGATGAAATGTAGTCAATGTACATACATTTATATTCAATGCCTTTTCCTTTTAAAGTTTAAGGAGTGTTTTTTCAAATAAATTATTTCATGGTCGGCGAATTTATTCTGCTAACATTTGAGAACACATTTTCGAATTGTAAGATGAACTCGAGATTTGTTCACAGTAGACTTTATTGTTCTCGTTATCAGTGAAATTTAATCAAAAACTAGTTATTACCAACATTGTGTTTATTTAGTTTTTGGGCATAAATTTTAATGTAATCCGATCTAGAGCGAATTCGCTATCACTTATTTTATTTGCATTTATATTTTACAGCATATTTTTAAATTTCAGTGGTAAATAAACTTTGGTTATTCACACAATTTTTTTTGTCATAAGTTGGAGAGAAAAAAATTCATACTAGACGACTATTGAAATACCTCAACTTCTAAAACATCCTTACATAATTGTATCGATTTGATACCAACAAACAAAAAACCATCGTTTGAAAGTTTTACACACCAATATGTACGCCAAACCCTTCATCATTATTTTCGTACTATTCATCGCTCACTTCGAAAAAATAGTAAGCGTTGATTCGAAAGGTTCCAATGAAGACCCGCAACCAAATGTACCAAGAGTCGTGCCTCTAACTGAAGAAAAAGCTCTTGATATTCTCAAGCAATATATTTTTCTCAACGAGACCTTAATAAACTACACAACAGTAGAAGAATTTATGAAGACGACATAATCGAATTTAACAAATACATTTCAAAAAACCAGCCACATATCAATTTTCGACAATTCCATGCACTGGCTGATTTTGAAAGAGATGGTTATGAATATTTGTATGGCAAGAAATCTGAGGAATATCCATTCAGAGCCTATGAAATAGCAAATGGGCTGATTTCTGTTGGAGAAAATTCAATCATGACGTAGTAACTATAACAAATGCTGGATCTAGTTGCCAAAATACATCCCCTGCAAGAAATAATGCTATTAAAACAGTAACGATTTGACGAGGAACTGCAAGCAACAGAAGTAAAATAGATTCTTTTCTGCAATCCATGGAATTCCGGAACAACGACAGATTTGTATCTTTTTCGAAGAATGAAGAAACGGCAATGGGGTTCTTGAAATTCTATCATCACATAACTCGTGAAAAAGTCAGAGTACTTTATGAATTCCAAGTGAAAAAGAAAATATTTCATTTAGATTTTGGTAAAGTGGAATGTGATCCAGACTCTGAGCAGGAAGTCATTATCTACCCTAACATGAAGTTCAAAATTACGAAACATGAGTACAAGAAAGATCCTGAATTGGAAAAGAAGTATTTACAAATAACTACGAAAAATGAGGCTGATTTAGAAAGTTTTGTCTGGAAACACAATAACTATTGCGTTTTGCAAAAGAACTGGCAAAAAGCGCATGAATCAGGTTCGTTCACATCGAAAGGTCCCGAGCCATGTCTCGCTTTGAGAAAAAATTCGCAAAAGCAACGTCCAAGATGTGCAAGTGTTTAAATAGTATCAATATCGGCGAAAAAAGATGTAAAGATGGTGACAGCTCTATTAACAAAAAAATTACGGATGTTTAAAAAGTACCAATATGTACCTAGACTGGAAAGAATCAATCTGGAAAATGTTAGTTCTGCCGAACTGTCAAGTCATTTCATGTAATAGTAAATAATAAAGCATTTTTGAAAAATCCGGTGTTTTTTTTGTAATCTTCGAAGTTATTCACGATCACTGAATGATAGAATGTTTTTCGATTTGGAAAAAGTCAACAATAATACAGATCTAGTGTAGTACTAGAGAATTAATAATTATCCGCAATTTTAAAATATAGATAAAAATTATTGAGAAATCTAAAAATTTTGATTATTTTTTAGTATGAATAAATATTTTTAAAGTCTTGATTTTTTTATGATAAGGAATTTAAATTTTTTCTAACATCATACGAACTGTCCGAAGGTTCACTTCTTTTCGAAGAATTTGTCTTACTTGTTATGAGATTGTTTCTAATTTTTGTATGCCTTTAATAATATTCATAATTTTTTAAGAACGTTAAAACACATAAATAATCATTTTCAAGAAACTTTATCATGGACTAAGCTTATTAAATTCCTGAACGTTTTCTAATATTATACACAATTAATTGAATTCGTCAAAATTATGAATCATGTACTCACTTCCGTATTTTATTACGTCAATGATTTTCAATACTTTAAACTTCTAACGAACAGTAGAAAACTCTCAGGATTTTAAAACTAATTCGATCAACTGACAAAGATTTTTCGAATCGGGTAAGTTAATAATTTCCATGTTTTTTTAGATGTTTATTGCGGAGAACAAAGAGATTCGTCATACATATATTTTAAATAAATAAAAAAGCGAAGACTGTGTATAAGATAAATGAACATTCATTTGAATTCTTCTGCTTACATTTGATATCATTCATTTAAAATAGTCTCACATAAGAGGGATACTTTTTATCAATTTTTTTAACCTGTTTTCTTTACAGAAAATATGCTAGATTTTGATTCAATTAAAACAATGCATATAATTTATACATGTACGAGATCACATGGTTTCATTCGAATTTGTTATGGATAGCAGTTGTTTTTTTTCTACTTGTGCGTGACTTTTATGTTGAGAATTAATACACATTCATTCACGTCAGACATTAATTTTATCTTTTAACATTGCCAAAAATTCTTCATACGCATATACTTTACAATTAATAATAACTGTTCTTGTAAATTTAAAAATTAAAAAATTTTAACTTTATTACAAACAATTTTTTTCCATTTTTTACGTCGAAAATAAGATGGGCAATTTCATGAATATTTTTAAGCTTAATAATTTCTGGGGAAAACCACTTCTAGCAAAGATAAGATACCAGATAATGATACACTCATTTAAAAAATTTTTTTAGGAATTCCTGTTCTTCCAAAGTAGCATTAATTATTTCTATAATGATCCTGCGATGGTTGTAAAATATTGCGAAAAATGTTTTTTAATGACAAAATTTTTAAAAATGACACTTAATGATTTCTAAAGTATTGATACCAAGAGGACTTTTACTAACTTACTGATGATGTCAATTCGGTCGGCAGGGAAGGAGTCCTATATTTGAAAAGTCGGATGCGCGTAGAGTTTGTGCGCACACTTACACATACACAATCGTGAACTCTCTCGTAAACACCTCATAATGGGGAGCACAGAACGCCAAAAATTCTGTCATCTCGCGTACCCTACTTCAGAGACGACCTACCGTGCCGACAGATTTGACTTCACTCATTTTGAAGAGATACTACTCTTGTCTCAAGTCTTCTTGATTGATACTTTTATTATAGATCTGAAGCACGTATAAAACCTTCAAGTCTCTTCATGTTTCGCAGTCCGACTTTGTTCATTGAACATTTTACATCATAGGAAGGAATTGGTGAGTTCATATACAATCACATTTTTTTCGTTTTCATATATAAAATATTGAAACCATTTACGTTTTACCAAATAGTATGAAATTGAGTAAGTCAGAAATTTTATACATCATATTTTGAAAAATAACGTTTCGTAAAAAATTTTTGAAGAAGTATGTAGAGTGCAAATTTAATTTCATGCGTAAGAATGTTCACTTTTAGTTGGTTCTACTTGGGTTCTGCATTAACCATATACAATTCAATATAGAATATATCTATTAGGCTTTCGTTTCAATGCAAAAATTGACCGGTATGTAAAAATTAACAACGACAAATTTCTACATGTAATTGCGATGTAAAAACTTAATATGCGAGTCCTGGGAAAAAATTATTTTCCTTCACGTTTAAGTTTCATTTGGTTCGTTTTTCTCAAAATTGTTGTTATTCAGTTGATAAAATGAACGCATATACTTTTGTGTCACATACATTTGAAATACATTCGTTTCTTGTTAGCAACCTAGAAAATTCATCAATATTCAGATTTCGTTACATACGCTTACTTTTTAGAGAATACCTCTTAGAATAAATGATACATCATTTTGTAAGGCATGATATATTTTAGCTTTTGATTGAATATTTTTACACTGAGTGAGTTTATTTTAGTCCAACTCAAACAATCGCCGATACATATTTTACTGAATATAAGATAAAAACATTTCATCTAATTAAGACCCGGAGCCGGGTCTTTTAAGACTCCGGGTCTTAAAAAACAAAATGTATGACATCAAAATAACAAAACGTCTAAACTAATGACTATTTTATAATTTTGACAGTCATACTTCTTATAATAATGAACTTAATTTTCATATTCTTGTTAACCATTTTTCTAATTCAAAATAATTGAGAAATGTATTGAACAATATTACAAAAAAAAGTGATATCCCCATTAAAAAAACTTCCAAAAAGTAAAAAAAGTTGTCGGGCAATACATGACATAAAAATGTGGGAGGAACAGTGTCATGTAATGAGTGAGTTAAAATTTTGCATAAAGTATTATGCGACAAAAAATATTGATATCCCAACAGTCGGCTGAAACTGGTACTACTTTTAAAGAAAACCTATTACATACAGGGTGCGCCACCAAAATCCGGACAAATTCAACAAAAAATTCATTACAAATATTTGTCATGAATAAATTTATTTTAAAAAAAACCTTTTTA
>JAPYZL010158373.1:0-10410 GCA_030522825.1 Platygaster orseoliae
CTTCAGCATCTACTTAAAAACAAGCTTATGGAATATGCTTTCTGTCACAGTAAACGGTTTAGACCTACGTCAATTTTAAGTACCGAAAATGGTGATGGCTGTCATTACCCTATGGCCGCCATTACTCCACTTTCCCCTACAATACGAAAATCCTAAAAATATGTGAAGTACGTTAATTTTGTGTGGCTATGATTATCTAGAAAATCTACAAAAACATAAAACTTGTCCAACATAGATCTAATACTAAATAATAAACAATAAAGAAAGAAAGAAAATACTAAAAGAAATTTGAAAAGCATTTTTCTCATAAAAATTCTTCTAAAAACCTTATAAAAAAACGATATTTCTTATTAGAATTGAATTTCTTTCAACCTAACTCTATAAAATCCTCGTAAAAATTTGATTTCTTATAAGGTGACTTTATAAAAACCTTATAAATAACGAAAATTTCTTATAAGTACTTTTGCTACAAAATCTAATGGAATCTTTTCCTAAAAGAAATTCAAAAACCTAAATTTAAACATTTAGAAACCTGAACAAAATGAAAATTTTTATAATTATTTTGAAATATAATATTGAAAAAATTGAGAAATACGAATTTATATCTTAATAACTCGGTGGTTCGATTTCCGAAAATGTATATTTTCTACGAAAACTGGATTTTATCAAGAAGTTGATTTTTTTAAACTTTGATTTTTTGGATAATTCATCTGTGTTCTATCAGAAACATAATTAAAAAATTAAAAAAGCTGTTTGTCTGAAAAAATCGAGAAATACGTCTTGAAAATCGACAACGAATCTACTGCTACTGAGAATTACTGAAAAATACTAAAAAAAAAGTAATAACAAAGGAACTGTTGTCTGAGAAATTATAAAAAAATATTGGAAATTGTTGAAAATTTTAATCTGTACTTGAATTTATTGAAAAATTCTTATAAGAAATTTCGGTTTCTTATAAAGTTTTTATTACATTGAGGGAAAAATCTAGTACTTGTTACTTCAAAAATACAGTAATTTAGGATCGAGATGAAATACAGGAAATTTTACTATATACAGTATTTAATTACTGTAATAAATGATTATCATGCAAGTTCATTTCCCATATCTTGTATATTAAGAACTGTTTTTAAATAATGTAAAAAAAAAAAACAAAATGTTTAGGGGAGACCGGGGCATTTTGGGACACTTTTTGCATTGTGAATTTTTACGAATTCATTAACATGGTTTTTGTTGAACAACATATATTTTTTGAAAGCTTGAACCCTACTCTTTTGAACCCTCTAAACAGGATTTTTCAATTTGTTATATTATAAATAATATTTATTAAACAATTTAAATTGCAGATCGTCCCTAATTGCCCCGGTACCGGGGCATTTCGAGACACTTCGTTTAGAAGCAGAAAAAATGTCATTAAAATTGAGAAATATGTTTTCAAGGCATATTTTGTGTTCAACATTTCATTGACTTCAATTATTGCACAAAAGTTAAAAAATTAACAAAGTATTTTATTGTCGTCACTGGATTTTTTATCGACTTAAACACTTTCAGATAATTTTCATGTTTACAAAGTCTTCAATTTTCGTCGTTAGATTCTCGCTGGTATGTCTTTGAACGTCCTCTGCGTGCCTACTATTTATAACCTACTATTTTTTACTATATCTTAACTTATAGTTGCTATATTTGACGTTTTACTATACAGCATGGTAAAAATAAATCGCTACAACATATTTCAACAAATTTGTTATGCACGAGTAATAGCAATTTAAATGTCAATTTTTCGTGAACAAACTTTCGGGAAAATGGATTTTCGGGAAAAAGGTCATTCTAGAAAAAGCCATTCGGGATTCGCGATTCAGGAAATTGACCGTTCATTTTCCCAATATTTATACTACAAACACCAGGTTTTTTTTCATTGCGGGCGCGTTTTCAACCTTGATACATCGAGTCCGCGAAAGCGAATCGTCGTTGGTATAACGAGCGAATTATGCGTGTGGAGGAATAATTATTGTCACGAGGATCGTTGCTAAACCGAGCGTTTATTCTGGCTCGCGTGGCATCGGCGTTAATCAATCCGCCGTATCTCGGGAGTTGGATCTACATCCAACGACAGCATTGCAGAAACACAAGAGCCGTTGGCCCAGATTCAATTATATGTTTATGGCCGTTTAGCAACTTTATCGCCGGCATTGATTAAATTCGGAATCTCCAGGGATGATGATTTCACCGGTCAGAAAAAAATTTTTCGGAAATACCGATAAATTTCAAAGCCTGAAAAGACCAATGAAGTTCCCTTTGATTTGAAATGTGTCAGAGTTTCCGAGTTTGTCGAACAACTTTCGTCGGAAGTTGTAAAAGGTGACTAATTTCCCGACTCGCAAGTCATTTGGCCGCGTGAAAAGGGAATCTCTAGAATGGATAATACACTGTAATTTCGTTCTTTTGTCGCATTGTGCCCGCGTTGAAAATTCGACTTACCGAAAGAAAGCATGGCCCATTCAGCCGCGTATTCGTTCGTGTATTGGGCCTTTTTTTCTTCCTCCCCGGGCCCCATTGTGCGGTGCATGGGCCCCCTCGATGGCATTCGGTCGTTTATTCATAAACACGTACAGACTTTTCAGGTGTCACTTTGGCGCCACGAAATTTACAGTCCGCCGCAAGAATTCGCCCTTTAAACCGGGGGATCCCTTTCTCCGAGGTGTTAATCCCGGATTAACATTACTCATGCGTTTAATGATCTGTAATCCCTTTCGGCCGATCACTACAAAAGCCAAGATTCCAGTTTGTTTCTTTGTTTCCCGAGGTTGTTCACTTTTTGAAGGCATTCCTGACTTGGTCATTTGGCTGAGATGTTGGAGGAGGAGTTTTTTGGCACCTTTTTGTTGCTTCTTGAGATTTTTTGGGAGCTTTTTGAGAGGATGAAAAGTTTCGAACTCGTTTTGACATAGAGCTGATGTATTGCTGACGTTTGACGTGACTTGACTTCGTTTTTGGAGGATCATGGTGAAGTGATAGGTTTGGATAGTGGCGCTTCCTTAGGTTATGATTAGGGGATTCGGAATTTGAGAATTGTGAGAATATGGAGAATTGGGAAGATATGTTTTGGATTTTATATAGATGTGAAGCTTATTCATTCTATTCTGGAAAGTTCTTGAACTCTATATTCTGGAATAGAGATGTCAGGAATTTCTAGTATGTTGGGAATTTGAGAATTTCGAGAATATATGGCATGTAATAATTCTGTATTATCGAATTATTGATTAATGCTACAAATTGCGAATACTGACTGTGAACGAAATTGAAATTCAAGATGAAATTTCACCTCGGTTTCCAGGCTGTCTGACGGAATCGGAATCGATCGAGGCGCCTCCTTCACTTTTTCGTCTTGTTCATTTACCGGCTTTTTCGCCGTCCTCCACCGGGATATCATCGTTAAACCCGGCCGAATGGAACGCGACGGTTCCCCGGAGCGTTACATCCGTTTCTTTGCCAGTGAATAGGGCGCACCCAACCTTTTTCTTCTTCTTCTTTTCCTTCGACTTCTTCGTCCCTCGTACTTGTTCCCTTCAAAAAATACCATTCACCGCGATCGCCATTGAATATCGAGAATCCTCGACACTTTGAACAATATGCACCAACCGAATTCTCAATTCTTTTTTATTTTTCTTATTCTACAGTGTACAGAGGGTGGGCTATAGGGGCTGAAGCTCCCCCCACTCCCCAAAAAAACCAGGAATCCTATTTTGCTGAATATATAAAAAAAGTAGTATACTTGTAGTGAGGAGTGATTTTGGTGAAGACGGAAGAGTATTTAGATTTTTTGTATAAATTTTATAAACAGTGAAAAACATTGATCTAGAAAAAAGAGACCATTTTGATATATATATGTGCGAATACGACATTATTTTGACGTATCACAATGTTACAATACGATCGACAATGTTATTGTAGTTGATAGTAATAAATTAACGATTTACCTAACATGTTACAGTTAAAATGTCCTTATATTTAAAAAAAAAAACATATTTAGAAGTGTCTTGTACATTTCTGAATACCTTGGTATTGAAAAAAAAATACTCCTCTTAGTGCCTAAGACATTGAAAAGTGTCTTAGAATTCCTGGACAGATACTTTGGAAAGTCTTCAAATTCATAATGAGGAACTTTCTAAAGTGCTTCAGAGACTTCGAAATTTGGATTTCTGATAAGGCACTTCAAGAAGTGTTTTGGACGTTTTAAAGTGTCTTGGAATTCGAATAAAACACTTTTAAGGTGTCTTGTTAATTAAAAAGAATCTTAGAATTCAGAATAAGATACATTGAAGTGTCTTAGAATATCAAATAAGACATTTGAAGGAGTGTCTAAAATATTCGAGAGGGTCTAAAAATTTCGTATAAGACCCTCCGACATGTCTTAAAATTTTAAATAAGACTTCTTAAGAAGTGTCTTGGTCATTTGAGAGTGTCTAAGAATTTTGAAAGACTTACTTCAAAAGATTTCCAAATTTCAAATGAAGCTCTTCCTAAAGTGTCTAAGAGACTTCGAAAAGTGTCTTCATAGCTCTAATAAGACACTTCAAGAAGTGTCTTAGACGTTAACAAGTGTCTTGGAATTCCAAATATGACACATTCAAATGTCTAAGAAATTATTATAAGACAGTCCGATAATTGTTTTAGATATTAGAAAGTGTATAAGAAATCCCAATGAGACACTGAAAATGTCTTCGAATTTCAAATAAGACAACTAGAGATGTCCGTTAGACGTTTCTGAATATCTTAGAAGTTTGAAAAACACACTTGATAAGAGACTAAGACATTGAAGAGTGTCTTGAAATTCCAAAAAAAATACTACTAAAAGTCCTCAAATTTCGAATTAGCCACTTTCTAAAGTGTCTTACATGTTTGAAAGTGTCTTGGAATTTGAATAAACCACTTTTAAAAGTGCCTTGTTAATTTAAAAGAGTCTTAGAATTCGGAATAAGGTACTTTGAAGTGTTTTAGAATATTAAATAAAACACTTGAAGGAGTGTCTAAGATATTCGAGAGAGTCTAAAAATTCCGTATAAGACATTCTGACGTGCCTTAGAATTTCAAATAATACTTCTTGGCAAGTGTCTTGGACATTTGAGTGTCTAAGAATTTTGAAAGAGCTACTTTAAAAGATTTCAAAATTTCAAATGAAGCACTTTCTAAAGTGTCAAAGAGACTTCGGAAAGTGTCTTAATAGCTCTAATAAGACACTCTAAGAAGTGTCTTAGACGTTAACAAGTGTCTTGGAATTCCGAATATGACACATTCAAGTGTCTTAGAAATTAAGATAAGACACTTCGATGAGTGTTTTGAATATTAGTAAGTGTATAAGAACTCCGAATGAGACACTCCAAAGTGTCTTAGAATTTCAAATAAGACATCTATTGACGTGCTTTAGACGTTTGTGAATATCTTGGAATTTTGAATAAGATATTTGATAAGAGACTTAGATATTAAAGAGTGACTTGAAGTCCCGAAAAAGATACTACAAAAATTCCTCGAATTTCAAATAAAGCACTTTCTAAAGTATCTTAGAAGTTTGAAAGTGTCTTGAAATTTGAATAAACCACTTCTAGAATGTCTTGTTAATTTAAAAGAGTCCTAGGATTCAGAATAAGATACATTAAAGTGTCTTACAATATCAAATAAGACACTCGAAGGAGATATTCGAGAGTTTCTACAAATTCCGTATAAGACTTTCCGACGTGTCTTAGAATTTCAAATAAGACTTCTTGAGAAGTATCTTGGACATTTGAGAGTGTCTAAGAATTTTGAAAGCGATATTTCAAAATATATCCAAATTTTAAATGAGGCACTTTCTAAAGTGTCAAAGAGACTTCGAAAAGTGTCTTCATAGCTCTAATAAGACACTCCAAGAAGTATCTTAGACGTTAACAAGTGTCTTGGAATTCCGAATATGACACATTCGAGGGTCTTAGAAATCAAAATAAGACATTTTGATGAGTGTTTTGGATATTAAAAAGTGTATAAGAACTCCGAATGAGACAATCCAAAGTGTCTTAGAATTTCAAATAAGACATCTTGAGAAGTGCTTTAGATGTTTCTGAATATCTTGGAAATTTGAAAAAGACACTTGATAAGAGAGTAAAATATTTAAGAGTGTCTTGAAGTTCCGAAAAAGATACTACAAAAAGTCCCTAAATTTCGAATAAGGCACTTTCGAAAGTGTCTTAGACGTTTGAAAGTGTCTGGAAATACAAATCAATCACCTTTAGAAGTTTCTTGGAAATTCAAAAGTTCCTTATAAGTCCGAATAAGACACACCTCAAAGTGTCTTAGAATTTTAAGTAAGACATCTTGAGAAGTGTTTCGGACAATATTTCTAAATATATTGTACCTTTGAAAAAGACACTTTGTGACAAAGTATATGAGATGTTTGAAAGTGTTTTGAAATTTCGATAAAGATTTTTCAAGATGTTTTCAAAATTTAAATAAAGCTCTTTCTGAAGTGTCTAATTGTAAGAGACTTTGAAAAGTGTGTGCAAATTTTGAATGTGACATTTCCATAAGTTTCTTAGAAGTTTAAAATTGTATTAGAATTCCAAAAGATACCCCAGGCAGTGTCTTAGAAATTTGAAAGTGTCTTAATATTCTGAATGAGGTACATTGAAGTGTCTCAGAATTTTATATAAGACACCTTAGCAAGTGTCTTGGATATTAGAGAATGTCTAAAAATTCCGAAAAACACACTTTGAAGTGTCTTAGAATTTTGAATATGACATCTTGAGAAGTGTCTTCAACATTCCTGAATATCTTAAAACTTTATAAAAGCCGAAATTTATTGAGTTTTGGGGGGAGCCTATTTTCCAGAGTGGAACACATCCACAGCTGGTGTAGTTACGCCACTAGTTACATTCGCAAAAAATTCAATGAAAAATTGTAGCCCTTCCCAAAGTCCTTCAAACGATAATAACAAATGTATTTTGGGTAATTCAGGACGCACTGAATTGAGGTCCCAGTGTATGCGTTTTTCCTCAGGCACATGCGCATGGTTTAGAAATTTGTGAAAAAATTCACTCAATTGGGGCAGGATTTTGGGGTTCGCACAATGCTTTTTGGCTTTGAAAAAGGGCTTGGCATTGTCCGTGGAAGGAATGCAGAGGTTTGGCACTGTCATTGTCAACGGGCGCTAAACGCTAGCTCGCTCCTCGTCACACGAAACAGGACGAATACCGCACGATAATGAGAAGGAGAGCGCAAACGCGCGACCGAGCCCCGCATTCCTAAAAGGGAAGCTTTTTTCAATCGTTTCAGTCCCATTCTCTCCCCATGATTTTTCTGTCCATCCTGTAAATCCAACCCTTTCTCGCTACCGAATTTCATTACCATCGAATTATCGAGGCGAAAAAATTCTTCCAAGCCAGTCTATTCAATGGTTTTTTTTCTGGGTTTTTTTTTTTATGGGGAATGTTTTTTTATGGGGAATGAGGGCGGATATGGGGTGTTGGTGGTGGGGTCCATAGAAAATTTTGGGGATTATGAAATTTTTTGGGTTTTTTGGAATGATTGGTTATACTTCAAAGTTTTGATGTTTTTGAGTGTTTTAAAATATTTTGTATTTTTTATGTAATTCTACACTTTCTTAACTTAATGACATATTCAAAAGAAAAAATTTATTTCTCAACATTGCCTAAGAATTTTTTTTTCCAAACCGAAATAACTTCATTCCAAGAACCGTTACCAAAAAAACTATTACAAAATTGTTGTTCATTCCACCTTCATCGAACCCAACCAAAAAATGTCACCAGTGAAGGAAATTATTATAATCCTAGTATTTATTGCTCATGAAACATAAATTATCACCCATTCGAAGATATTTCGAATTTAATAAAAAACCATCAATTTCCTGTCACATTTTTGACGTCGCACTTATTTTGTTGCGGCGCGAGTCATTTCATCAGCCACCCACGGAATCAAACACTTTTGTGCCAACTTCAAAATAAGATGTCCCGTAGGTATAAATGGGAGAATCAACGATGACGAGGGAAAAGCCGCGCATTGTGCGAGGCGAGAAGGAAAATATTTTCGACGGCGCGTGAAAAGGAATCGAAAGGCCCAAGCGCCGTTTTTATCACCTGCACGCATGACGCCTCCGATTTATTTTTTCTCTTCCTTTTCTTCCGAGTCGTCGCACTTTTTTTTTCATCTCCGTCTTCTCAGATATATGGGAAGTTTCATGCCGAATTCCGTTGATTTTACCAGATACAGAGATGAAAGTTCGTATTCATTTCAAATTCTTTAAAAATGTATATTAATCTTCATTTTGAATTTGAAATATGTAGTTATGAGCGTTTTTTCTTGTTTTTAATTAATCAAGTAATGAATTGATTAATGATTGGAATTATTTAAATTGGAAGAATTTTATTTCATGATTAATTAAATTCAATTTCATGATTTGAGTGATTATAAAGTAAATCATTTTTTGATCACAGGCGCATACGCAGAAAAAAAATTTTTTTTTTTTGGGGGTGGGGGATTTGTTGAATTCAATTTTCACTTCTGAGAATAATTTTTTGAAGACATGAAAAAATTCACATTTTTCACAAATTTCGGGAAGGGGGGGTTGAACCTCCACCCCCCCCCCCCTCCCTGCTTACGCCCCTGTTTGATTATGAAATATATTGAAAATAAAGTGAATAGATTGCATATTTGAATTCTATAAATAAAACATATTTGTTATATTTCAAAATATGTAATTTTATTATAATACGTTTTTTCTTGTTTTCAATTCGTTAAGTCATGAATTGATTAATTATTCGAATTTTTTCAATTGAATGAATTTATTTCATGATTTATTAAATTCAATTCTATGATAAAAGTGATTTAAATCATGTAGAGTATAAAATCGATAAATTCCATGTATAAATTCCATAAATAAATTATATTTGTTATATTTATACATATATCAACATATCTATTACACTTCTAAAAATTCATTATATGAAAAAAAAATTATTTTGAAAAATTATTAAAAAATAGTAATTTCAAACTATTGTATAAAAAGATTATTTATCATGTTTTATTATCCATACGTAAATTCATTATATATTGCACAAATAAAACTCATAAAAATGTAAAATTCACGAATTCTTAAAATTCTATAAATTCGTGAAAGATTATTATAAAATTGTAAATAAAGTTTGAAAACAAATTAAAAAATTAAGAAAATTTCTCTATCATCGTTTAATTATTAATATTAATTTTATTATTGAAATTATGTTCCAATAAAAAATTTGCTTAAATTCCATCGACTAATTAAAAATGAATCGTTTCTGACATTCAATGTGAATATTTTTTTCTGGCGATTTTTTTTTCTAAATTTTCTACAAAACCAAAGAATAAATGACAATTATTAAGTATTTTAATAATATTTATGCAATAAATGAGAAATTAAAAATTTCAAGATGAAAAAAATTTGGGATTCTGATATTTTGAATACAGGAATTTTAAAAGTTTTCCTTTTTTTTAACACAATATTCAATTGACTGTATGTACTCCTATAAATTCGTTTAAAAAATGATGATCTATTTTCTCATTTAAATTCAGTGTTTCTAATCAATTAATTTGTAGATAAGTTTTTTTTTTTAATTTACTACATGATAAAAGAAATGAAAAAAACTAGGAAATAAATATATGAAAAGAAATTATGGGTCATGATTCAACTATGTGATTGAAAATAATGAATTATAAAATAATGAAATCGTTGGGATTATCAATAAAATTTTGAAATAAATGAAAAAATAAAAAATAAAACAGTACCTAAGTTTTATTACTATTATTTATTCTATTATTGAATTGTTATTTTAATGAAAAATTCACCTTAATACTAAAAATCAATCGTTTCTAATCTTCAATGTTAATATTATTTACTGGCGATTTTTTTATTTAAATTCTCTACAAAACCCGAATAAAAATGACAATTATTATTATTATAATAATATTTATGCAATAAATGAGAAATTTCAAATTTCAAGATTGGAAAAATTTGGGATTATGATATTTTAGATACAGGAGTTTTGAAAATTTTGTGTATTTTGTAACACAATATTTAATTGACTGTTTTCCTGTAAATTCGTTTAAAAAATCATGATTTATTTTCCTATAATTTGAATTCAGTGTTTCTCATAAATAAATTTGCAAATTTATTAAGTAAATATAAAATAAATTTGATTAATAAAAAGCAAATTTTTTTATAAGTGTGCTCTTACTCGTAGACATAACCACGAAAAAATCATAGCGATTGACATTGTGGTTAGAACATTATAAAAAAAGTAGATGGTTTTGACCAGTTTTGACGTTCCGGAGTCTCAACATCTAAGTTTTGCAGTTTGGGAAAAAACATCTACAGTCTTCGTTTCTCGTTGC
>JAPYZL010158400.1:0-24749 GCA_030522825.1 Platygaster orseoliae
GTACGTTCTTCTCCCACGGTTTAGCGTAAAAGAAGAACTTTCACGTTAACAGTCAGGTAATTAATCATTTCTCTAACTCTCAGCAGGGGTCCGAAATTACATATTCCTTGCGGGAGTTGAATAAATATCTATTAAATAACTACGAAAGTTAAACATCATTGGATCTCGAGAAGCGTATTATTGGAGTCGTAACAGTTTATTAGCGACGTCCAGAGTTGCGATAGTATGAAAACGACGCTGCGAGTTGTGACAGTTTGTTCTTTGCCGTTCGAGATGTAACAGAGTGTAAGCGCGAGCTAGAGATACGATACTTGGTCGCGAGGGATTTGAGATGCAATAGTTTATACCTTTTCGCGCGAGTTGCGACAAAGTTGCTTGGGACCGTCGAAATGAAAAAAAAAAACGAGTTTTTTGCCAAAAGTTCGATAACGCTTCGTTGGAAAAATGAATAATTGATATTTTCGTACTCAGCGACCTCGAATTAATCTAGAAAACATTTTTTGTGCAAAGTAGATTTTTCATTTAAACTAGTGTAATGCAATCGAAGTGTGGTTCTTTGCATACAATTTATTTATTTATAAATACTCAAAAGAAATTTCAATGTAATTTAACTGTCTCTAATTTTACTGTGATTTGACTTTAACATATCTGTTTCGGAAAATGTATACCAAAATGGTTGACACGATTTAGTTTATAAAAGTCGCTTGAAACAGAAAAATCAAAATATTTTTGTTTTTTTATGATATTGGCTATCGCCTGACACAAGATTCTTGGATTTTTTCCATTTAAACAATTTTTACAGTTGTTCTCGACTTTGAAAATTTAGAAACGATGTTGTTTGTTTTTTTTTCTTGTTCAATATTTCGTGAAATTTTTAAATCTTGTGAATTCCTCGTGTCAAACAATAGCTAAAGTTATAAAAAAAACTTCATGATTTTGGTTTTTCTTTCAGACGACTTTCATGAACTAAATCGCGTCAATCGTTTTGATATACATTTTTTGTGAGGGATATTTTAAGGTCAAATTACGGTCAAATTAAACACAGTCAAATTTTAGTAAAATTTCTGTTGAAAGTATATAAACAAATCAATTAAATGCAAAAAACCACACATCGATTGCATTATTGGTTTCACTACAATTTTTTAGTATGTTTTTATTTTCTACACAAAATTATTTTTTCACTTAACTGAAATTTTGTTCACTGGACTGCATTTTTTGGGAAAAAAATGTTTGGGAGCAATCTTTTGGGAAAAAATTTTATTGGGAAAAAAAAAAATTGGAAAGAAAAATATTGAAAAAAAAAATGTTTTTGGGAAATAATATTTTCAAGAATACAATTTTGGAAACAGTGGACCCCAAACATAATTACTATGTAATTATATTATGAATGACATGGTGAATATGATAAATTGAAATAATCAATCACATTATTGTCGTGTTGGAAAACTTAAAAAAACGTATGTGGCATTTTTTTCTTTAGAAATTATTTACTATTTGATACTTTTTTGACATTCTGGATGAACTTTGCAAAAAACTTCAAATTTTTTTTCACTTCACATCATCAAAGTTGTTTACTGTAAATAAAATTTATGGTGTATCTTAAATATATTTATTTGTGTTTTATTGATAATATATAAAAAAAATGAATATTATTATTTTATTAACAAATAAATTATATTTTTTAAGAAATAAAAAAAAAGTTTATGAGAGTACTTTTTAAATCTCAAATCTTTTTTCTAATCTTAATTATTACACTAATACATTAAATTATAATTTTCTCAATTTTTAAAAAATGCGTCTCAGCTATTTAAACTATCCGTAATTTGTAAATACTTATCAAGATTATCAGATTTTTAATTGAAAATGAAAAATATTATGCACATTTCGAGAAAATATACGTTTATGATAATAAATCACGAATAAATACAGATTCAGATAACTTTGAACATTTTTTGAATTTTTTAGAAATATCATCTTGAAAATATACAATATTCTCATAATCTGTTTTATTATTTAAAACTTCAAATAAACAAACACTATACTAACAATTTCTGACTTTCCAAATTTCTCCATATTCTTTCCAACTGATGAGAATGTTTAATAATTTTTAAAACTTTTCAAGTTTTTCAGATTTTTATCGAAAGTAAAATCAACATTTGAATGTTCAAACACGAAAATAAGGGCATGGTTATCACAACCATATCTATCACTTTATCTATACATTTATCAACTATATAATATATCCATGAATTCTTTCATTTACGAAATTGTTGAAAATTTTGAGATTTTAGATAGTTTTTCAACAGTTTTAATAACTTACATTTTCAGCTTTCATAATTTTCAAGTTTTCTTGAATGAAAAATATGACAAAACTTCCAAAAATTCTAAAAATTCACAATATTCCAGAAATTCATGCGACAACAAAGTCTCGTACACATATAACCATTTATTTTTAAACACTTGTCACGTGAATCGCAAAACAAAACAAAACAAAACAAAAAAGTATAAAAATCTGTAAAACCTCACTCTTATTCACCAGAAGCAAACATTTTCATATTTTCACGCGAATGTTGAACGTCCATAAATCATCTTGAGCTCGTTTATCATCAAGATTTCGCTTTTTACGTGTCTCATCGCGTTACATAAAATCATTATGAAAGCCACTGGATGCGTTTCGCGATTACGCGAGCGATTGTTATTAAAAATTATTGACCCACGCGGAATTCCAATTGATTGATTTCCTTATCTTATCGCGGTCTAGGGTTTCCTCTGGGTTCGAATGAAAAGATGCTTTGTCGGTTTTACTAGGAGACTGATAAATGGACGAGCAAAAAAAAAAGAAAACAAAAGCAAATACGTTTCATGATAATTTCCTTTTCAATGCATTACTTTACGCAGTGGAGAATTCAAAAGCGAGGAACGAAACCGATTACGTTGCATCATGAATCGCCGGCCTGAAACTCGCGTTCCTCTTGGGCATGTTTTCTTAATTACACGGCTTATGAAACTTTCGCAGAAGCGCGTTCGTGTAAGGAGTCGGCAAAAAAAATTAACAATGATCTCACTTTTTCAAGGATCGCGTGAAAAAACGAAATTAATTCTCTGAAATTGTTCAACGTTTCACAAGAAGGTCCGAAAAATCCTTGAAAAAAATTCGAAGTTCATGCACGATGTGAAAAAAGCGTCAAATAGTGAAAAATGTTCAAAAATGAAAATGCAGTTCATGGTTTTCCAATTCTCAAACATAATAACTGTATTTAACTAATAATGAAATGTTGAATGAATTTTCATTAATAATTTTTTTCTCATTGAAATACTCTAATCATTTTATTCACAGTAAACAATTATGATGATTTGATGTGAAAAAAAATTCGAAGTCTTTTGCAAAAACAATGCAGAATGTAAAAAAAACATCAAATGGTAAATAATTTTTGAAGAAAAAAATTAAATTCGCGTTTTTTTTAGTTTTCAAACATGACAATTATATTCAATAAATAATAAAAAGTTCAATGAACTTTCATTCATAATTTTTCCTAGAAACATTTTATATATTTATTTACGATAAGCAATGTTGAAAATGATTTGAAATGAATAAAAAAATCTTTGAACAGTACATTTTATTGCAAATTGATTTCTGCCTCGAATCTGATTTATCGCAAACTCCAATTTAATGCGACTCTTGTCTCAACGAGCGACAAAGCGACACATTTCGAAACCCCAAATTTTATAATAAGCCAAATCCAGCGTCTCTAATTTAGTTTTCATCACGGAGTGGATGAATGGCGCCCTAAATAAAGCCTCGATTTTATTATAACTTATAACATTGCCACGTTTCAAATGAAAGAGCGTGCTCGATGTCTCCATTTAAGCTTATTACTACTCTACGTGACCGGCATAATCGGATCGGGTCAAGAGTGCTTACTTTCACACGTTTTAACTATTAACTAAGCGTTCGACCAATACACGCGACTCTATTGAGTCCATCGTCCTATGAAAACATTTTCTTTCCATCAGGGCTATATTGTAGGGGACTTGAAAATGTTAAAAAAATGTTCAAATGAAATTTCACTAGCTTTCAGATATATTATTATAAGTCGTTGTTATAATATAATATGCATAGTAATACTTTCGTTTTTTTTTTTTATGATACACGTGAAATGTATAAAAAAAAATTAAAAAATGTTCTCATGAGTTGAAGAAATGATTATTAGAGTTAAAAAGTGTGAAATAGTTTGTATGGAGTTTGAAATTTTTAAAATTTGTGAGACTTCAGTAAATGTTTACAAGTATTGTACATCGTTTTCATATTTATATTTCTGGAAAATATTGAGGAATTTTGTTCAATTTTTTTTATGTAAATCTAAAAAACTCGAGGTAAACTAGAAATTTTGAAACATTTTGATGAATTAGACTTATTTTTCGTTTAATTCGGAGAATCTTTTATAATTTATATCATGTTTCAAATCCGTAGAATTCTAAAGAATAAAATTTTTTTTCAGAATTCGAAGATTGTTAATAACTTTGATAAAATCTAGAAGTTTGTAGAATTTCACGAAAAGTGTTTGAGATTTTTCTTAATCATATTTATTGATAAATTTCTTACGAATCTGCGTCAGTATTTTTTTTTTGTATTTTTCAATGAAAATCGTAAAAACTTAGTATATATCCAAAAATAAGGAAAAATTTTAATAAACAATACAATTTTTTCTGGAATTCAAAACTTTATTAACGATTTTTATTTTCTTTAAATTAGTGAAAATGTTTGAAGAATTGAAAATAACTGAATTTTTTTGTGTTTCTGTCAATTACTTTATAAAATTCAATATATTCGTAAAAGTTATTCATATTTCTAATATTTTATTAATTATTTCGATTTGAATATGATCATGTCTTCGAGAAGTGATTGACAATATTTAAAAATTTTGTTTCGACATCTTAAAAACTTGAAAAGTAGTTATAAATGATGAAACATATTCAAATTTGGAAAAAAATTTCATTTTAAACAGGTTCAAATCATTTTCTTTAATTTTCATTATGCTAAATATCAAAAACTTGAAAATTTTGTAAGTTTTAAGTATGTTGAGTATTCTGCAAAAATTGGAAAAATTTTTTACTTTTACAAAAGGTTTAATGATTTTATAAATTGTGCGGACTATCATAGGTCTATGAAATGTGCATGATGTATTTTCTATTTTTCATGAATAAAAAAAATTATTAAAAAAACTGAATAATGAATAAAATTTTTCATACGTTAAACAGATTATTGTAAATTTAAAGAAAGTTTTCAATATTTCGTAATATTTGTATCATAAATATTTTTAAAGGAAAAAACATTGAAAATTTTTATGATTTCAAATAATTCCGAAAAATTAAAAAAATTGATATATTTCAATGAATGTCTAAAAACTGTTTAGATAGTATACGTTATGTTTCTTCAAAGTAACTACATATGCCCATCAATTTTTGCGCAATTTAAATATATATTTGAAAGTCTTGTCAATTTCAAAAAATAACGAAAAATCTTAGGAAATTTAAAAAATTGGAGAATTTTTATCAATTTATATGTATAATGTTTCGAATTTTGAAACAAAGAAAACCGAATATTTTCAAGATTGTCATTTTTTTTTTAGTTTTGTAGAATGGTAAAGAAATTTTTGTAAATCGTGTTTATTGTCAAGTTTTTCCAAAGTGTTAATAATGTTTTTCCATTTTCATGTAAAAATCTGAAATACAAAAGAAAAATCGAAAAATATCTAAAAATATAAATAATTTAAATGAATTTCCATGAAATTCAGATAAACTTAAACAGTTTTCAATTGGCAAAAATTTTTTCAAATAAATTCAACGCTAAAATATGAAATAAAGTTTCATACTTAATCCTTTGAGACCATCGTAGAATTTTTCTTAATGTTTTTTCAAACTCTGGCCGTACGCGATTTAAAGGCTTAGAATTTTTTTCACTATTTATCTAAGCTTTCTCGTCTCATTTTCCTGCACGCGTTCACACTTAATATGATAAAGTATCACGATCAGCGACATGTGTTGTGACACGTGGCAACGATTAGGGATCCATATCTCGCCGAATAATTGAACGTTCAATTGGGGGGGAGGGGGTGTTTCAAGAGCGATCAAGGGATGTTTTTTTATATTCATCATAAAGAATGTTTATTGGTCCAGAAGATTCCCAGGTTTTTTCTGTCATTATTTTTTTATGGGGGATAGGTTGCCAATCTTATTTTTAGTTTCTCAAAATATGAGCATGTTACGTATTTTCAGGTATTTGAGAACTTCAGTAATTTAAAAATATTATTTTATTGTTAATCCTTTAAAATATTTCAGTTTAAGGTCAGACTTGTAACTTAGCATTTATTCACATTTAAATGTGCAACCAAAGTAATTATTTAATTTTTATCATTTTATAAGGTTACTTTTTAAGATTATCTTTCATGATTTTAAAATCATTGAATAAAAGTCATCGATTAATGTTATATTGCAATGATTATCCCATCATTCAAAGGCTTATAAATGTTGATAAACTGTTTCTCTCATGACAATCGATTGTTGTAAAATACATCTCATTGTTAACTCTCACACGCACCAACAAGAATATTCAAAAAATTTTAAAAATGCAGAAAAATTAGCACTTCTCTGTAAAAATGTCATTGCGTGCAGGTATTCAAGTAACTTGAAACTTTGGCATTTATTCAGATTTCAATGTAGCACGTGAATTTTATTTTGCTCGTGACATCCGAGGAAATTCGAATAATCAATCACAGTTCCATTATTTTCACAGTACATACAAGCATTTTCTTTTAAATTCGATCCAATTCAATTGAAAATACTCTTTCTTTGTTTAGAAATGTCCACAAAAGTATCGAGGAACGAAAAAAAATTTTTTTAATGAAAAAGAATCTAAATAACTCATTCAATAATCTTGAATCAATCTTGTGAGTTTTTTTGAAAGCATTTACTCAAAACTTATATATAATAAACTATAAAATAATGAGCGATTTATAATAATAATTGAATATTTGTACAGTTATTTTATTATTATTTTTGGCAACGTTTTTTCATTTATTTCAACAAAAAAATTGTAAGAAAAAGTACTCATAATCAAAATCAATTCAAATGATAACTTTTGGAAAAACTTATTCAATAATGTTAGCTGTCTCACTCAAAATAAAAAAATGTCTTTGATTTTCGCACATAAATGTATACTATATTTATATTTTTTTGTATGGCCTATATATCACATCATAACCTATTAATTCGTCAAAATTTATACTTTTTAAACAAAAATCAGAATCATTGTCTATTGAAAATAATTTCTCATTCATTTACAATATGTGGCGTGGACCGTGAAAAGGGACCTAAGGACCAAACTCGTTTTGGCACATTATCTGACTCAAGAGCATTAGAAAGTAGGCCCAAACGAGTTTGGTCCTTAGGTCCCTTTTCACGGTTCAAAAATAAATGAAAAAATAAAAAAACTGTTTTGTCATGCCTTTTCGAAAATTCATTAATAATGATTGATATTTACCAAATATTTTTTAACGTTACTCATTATTATTAATTTTTTTTTCATTTTCGTTTATTTATTAAACGTTTGGAACTTAAGGCATATTTTACAATGAAATCTAGCCTACTAATCTAGTTATGACTAAACAAAAAACAAAACTCTAATTAAAATGTAAATTTCACCAAGTCACTAAATTAATCACTTTTTCTATGATTCGCAAAGGACAATACTCGTAAATTCGCGTAATGGGAATATCGCGCCAAACTAGAACTGCGCGAGGACAAACGAGGTTGCGCAACTTCTCGGGGACATCGATTTTATTCAAGAACTCGTGGGCCGAAATAAGATGCGACTATTGCCACTCAGCTTTTTCCCTGTTCTTTTCCACCTGCCAACTTGAAGAACTCGTTAGCCATTTGTCTGATTAAAAAAATGAACGTTCTCCTTTCAAATCATTAACCATAATGACGACAAACTCGAACCAAAAAACCAATCCCCGTTCCATTTTTGAGATTTAGTGCTCATCAAACTTTTTATTTTCGGATACTTGTTTTTCCTGACAGTGCAGCATGAAAAAACAACAAAAAGGCATTGTTCGGTTCGTAAACAAAACGTTTTCCGGTTCCTTTGTATGATCAGCTGTAAAAAAATTGGCCTGTAAAGTTAGCTCCATTCACAAACAGCTTTGAAAAGTAAACTTTCACGCGAGCCGCGTGGTCAAAGCCGAGAATCTGCCAATCTTCCGGATTCTTTTGACCGTAGTCACGGCCGTGTGATCACCAGTCAGTTACAATGAGAAGTAACTAACACGATCCGCTGCACACGTACAATATATCTACATACGTCGTGCTAATTCAAACGATGATTCACCTCGGTTTTTCGTCAATCGACGGAGGGAAAAAAAAAGATACAGTGAGTCATGCCGCGAAACAATGCGCGACGGAGAAAAAAAAACCTCGCTTTCAAATAGGACACTCTGCATAAAACGACGAATTACTTTTCCAATAAGCGAGAAGCAAATGCCGCGAGTGCACAATGCCTCGGGAACATGCTCCTGATTCAATTGCGCAAGAAATCGAATTGCACCGCTCACAACGAGATCAGAATCATGGAGCGTGTGGTAATTTATTTGTAGGGTACATTTAGATATTAATACTTGAAGAGTTTATTTTTAAACTGAAGTGAGACAACTTTTTCTTTTTAGTATACGTTTTTTAATCTTTTCATGACTGGGACTAATTGTTTATGGTTTCTGCGATTGTCGCACGATATATCATTAAAAAATGGATTCGGGTACAGTTTTTCTAAAAAGGTATTGTAAGAAAAATTTTTCTAAAATTCTGTTTGTATAAGAGAAGTATTTTTCTAAAATAATTTTTTCTATTTCAGTTGTTTTTCTAATTGATGTACTTTTCTAAAAATGTTTTTTCATAGAATTCACTTTTCTGAAATCTGTGTATTGTATTATGCAGAAAAATACAGATAAAATTTTTAAAACAATATTAATGCAATTTTTATATTTATATTACTTATTTATTGTTATTGTTTATTACATATTTTATCAGTGGCGTAGGTAGGTTTTTGCAATGGGGGGGGGGGGAATATCACTTACTCAAATTTTGTTGAAAAAGTAACTTTTTGATATGTTTTCTGGACTCATGGGGGGGGGGTATATCCCCCTGATCCCCCCCCCTATCTACGCCACTGTATTTTATATTGTTTGTTTTAAATTTTTTAATAAAATTTTATATCAGAGAAAGTGAGAAAATACTATAGAAAAAAAATTTTTAGAAAATGGTTGAAATTAGCAAAAAATTTTTAAGAAACAGTAAGATAGTTGAAAAATGAATCTTCAGAAAATGGTTTAAAGTAGACAGAATTATTTTAGAAAAAGTAAGATATCAGAAATAGAAAAGTTTTTTTAATTTTGCTAGTAGAAAACATATTTTACAAAAATTAATCCACTACCTAAAAAATGATTTTGTGATGATACATATTTCTTGTTATAAATTTTTGGTTTTTCGGAGCCGAAAAATTATATTCTTATTTTTAGATAATGCGGTGATAAAAATACAGATAGAAAATTTTAATAAATGATATTGCTCAATAATATATCATTATATCGAAAACAAATATTTATGTTTAAAGTTTATGATAAATGCACAGAAATTTTGAATTAAATTCATCATTGTTTATCATTTTTTCACTTACAATGTTATTTTTTATTCAAATTCATGAAAATTTTTTTCAATTATAGATACTTTTTCGAAAATTGAAGATAATTTTTTCAAGGTGAATATTGATTAATATCAAAAATAATACTCGAATAACGAGTGTAATTTTTTTTTAATAATAATTTTTTTTTAACGGGTAGCCTACTTTTAAAAATAAGGCAAAAGCTTTTAAAGAATTTTTTTTTCCTATAATCTTTTTTTAATAATTATTCTACAATTAATCATTCATTGGAAAATTTTCATCGTTTCTTTTTTTATTATTACTGAAAAATATCCGAAAATATGATTTTAATTTCTAATTGAATCTATTATTGTTAAAAAAATTAATAATAACATTGAAAATTCGTCTTGAGTTGACTTGAATTTCAATTTTGATTAGGCAGTGTGTCATTTTTTTAATTCGCTTGAATTTTTGATTTTTTAAATTCTTGAGATTTTTTTATTAGGTAGTTTGTCTTCAGAAATCAGACAAATGTTAATTATATATTTTCATTAACCATTTTCTTTTTCTTCGTTTCTTGTCATTTTTAACATTGGAATAATTTTTGAAAAATGTGTAATAGTATTGAAAATTTTCAAGATGTTTGACTAAACCTAAAGACAAAATGTCGTTTGTTTTATGAAAAAGCAATTTTCATAAAAAAGAAATGACATGTATTTTTTTAACAGGTAACAACATTTTTTTAACAGGTAACAGCAAAAATTGATTAAAAGCCTCTTATAAATTATTATTTTTTTTAGCATCTTATTTTCAATTTTTTTTTTCAACCTATAATTTACTATTAAAAAATTTTTTTTCAATAATAATTACACAATGAAATCGTAAAATGGTATTTCAGTAACAATCATACTAAATTTAATTTAAAATATACAGTCATACTGTTCTTTGACTTGAACTTTGACTTCAACTAAACCCTGTTCATTTTTTTCCATTTAAAATTAATTCAAAAACTGGAAAACATCAATCAAAACTTTCCAGGAAATTTCACTATCGAAATTCTCAAACTACACTTTCATTCTTAAAAATCTTATTCAACTCCACTCGGCACTAAAAAAAACAAAACCCCTTCTTTTTCATCCACTCCCAAAGACCACATTGCGACAATTCATTTTTCACATTCAAGAATACCTTGATCCCCCCCCCCCCCTAAACAACTCAACTCCAATTTTGGTCCACAATGAAAAATGACGCAACGACTATTTTCCCGTCCTATTTCGAATAATAAAGAAAACAATCGTCCGCAGTCGGCGTTGATAAACAAATTGAAGTAATTAAAATAAGCCGTGTACGTATCTGAATTCGAATGTAACAACTCGAGTTGCGTTATTGCGAGGAAGGCGTTAACGCCAACAAAAGGAACGAGTTTGTAAAGGATGAAAACAAGGTTGATTGTTTCCATTCACGTCATCATTTTTACTCCTAGCGAAGGGGCATTGTCTTTTAAGGCGAAAAATTATATGGCCAGGGACCTGCGTTATGGACGTGCAATTGCCTCGGCGTTACGCGGTAAATAACTTATCTTCGAGTGCATTTTCACCCGTTAATCAAAGGGTTACTCGAATGCGTGCTCAATATGTATTACAACGAGAGATCTGCCTACGCTCCACACCTTTGCCTTTCACCAACAAGGCCATGCAGCGATCATTATTATCATTGAAGAATGTCATCCAAGCATGCAGAAGCGAATGGCATTTATTATTTGCTTTTTTCTTGTTTTTTTTTTTTTTTTTTTGCAAATTTGTTGCCACTGGATTGATCAAGCGTGAAATATCTGTGCGGTGGTCTGAAAATGTAGTTTACACTGGCAAAAACAAATTTTTCAGGATCGACTTTTTTTTAAGTATGGAAAAAATCCTAATTACATATGATCTATATACTTGAAATCGAAAATCATTGATTTACTACTGATTTACTCTTATTTTGCGTTTTCTAGCACGGTTCATATTTTTCTTAAATTATCCAAAGATGTTTTGCACACTGATCATTGAAATTTCTTTTTCACAGAAGAAAATTACCAATACTAATAAAAAGGCCCATAATTCATCAGCAAATAAAAGACAAAAAATAATTGAATAACTTCAAAATTATTTCACATAATGTTAACTGAACTATAGTTAACAAATTTTCGTCTTCAGTATTTTTATACCAAAAATTAACTAGAAAAAAATGTTAAAATGATTAATTAGACTGTTTCAAAGTCGATTTCCAAATCTTCAGATACAAATTTTTCTATGTGAATCCATGTATGACAAGAAGAAGCGAAAATTAAGCAAGACTTATCACGAACTAATAAATATCTTACGAAGAAAAAATCAATGGTTGCCAACAATCTTGACGTATCCCACGTCATGATTTACGATTTTGCGTAATTGAGATTCTTCATTTAAGGAATTTTCACTTCTGCAACGATTTTTTTAGAAAACTATTTTTATAACATTACACAGTTGAATTGTACAATTTCTCAATAATGAGTGAATTAGTATTACATATTATTAATCAATTTAGAAAAAAATGTGTATCAAAAATTTTTAATAAATCAGTAAAATATTGGTAACGAGTAATTATTAAAATTATTATACATTACTTCATAACTTATTGTTAGTAAGATCAATTATTTTTAAATCGGTCAATAATGCAAATTAATAATTTTTTGTAACTCTGTTTATTTTGTATATAAATATTTAAATATTGTAGTGAACTAATAACAAGTGAATCAGTAGATTTATCAATGATTGGTCAACCAGTAGAGTATTTTAATAACACGTAGACCAATAAATTTAAATGATGAAAATTATATCATGAATGTATATCCAATTTTGTTGTTATTCAGTAGACTGATAATAACACATACACAAGTAAATTTTTTCAATAAATAGTTAACTATTAAAGTGAATCAAAAATAAGTTAATCAGTAGAATGAACTTATGATATAGTCTTTGGAAGATGCATATATCAATAATTTTTTATAGTTCAGTAGAAAATGTTCATATATCAGTAGATTTATCAATGACAAATCTTTCAATGATATATATCAAGGATTTGAAGTAATTCAAATGTATAGCAAACGAAACATGCAAAAATTGTGATGTTAAGGAATTTTTCAATCATTATGCTTAGGTACAAATTCCAAAAAAAAATTTGACCTACAAGATTATCAATTTTTGAATCCAAAATTTTTTAAGCTAGTTACAAACAGATTTACACTACAGACTAAACATTTAATTATTGAATTACGATTAATATTCAAATAATTCAAATTTATGACTCAAATTGGAATGACTTAACGAATATAAAACGAATATATTTCTTTGGGTTCAATTTCCATCACCATTTTGCAGTATTTTTATTTATTTATTTATTTATTTTTTTTATTTTAAAATCATTGCCATTTAATTTTTACTGTACATTCAAATAAAATAATTGAGTCGATAAAAATATATTTACGTGAATTCTCGATAAAAGTCGCGATTCGAAGCATTTATTCGTATAAGAATGACCTAGTTTCTATCCATAGTCTAATTTTTCTAGACACCCTGTACTTTGGGAAGTTCGATACGAGCTCTTTTAAAATACACACGCTCACTAGGGAACATGTGCATGTACGTAACAAGCCTCTTTCACACATGCTCGAGAAAACTCAAGGATAACCAGTAAATCGCTGGTGCAAGCCGACTCGCCGGTTCCGAGAGAAATTCAAGAGTCTACTTATTCAAAACTGTAAAACGAGTCACGTAATTGGACAGTAAAAATTTCATGGGATCAGTTTTTTTAACCCGAAAAAAGTCTTTGACACCAAGTTGGAAAGTATTGTTTCAGAACTCGTTTTGAAACATACTGAAAAATAAGAAATTTTTTTTAAAATTGTCCTTTGGTACCAGAGTTAAGACTTCAGATAAATAATAACTATTTATTTTACAAAACATTTATTTTATGCACTTTGATATAACTATGTAAAAAACTTTTCTTTTGTCTAATATATGGTCATATGAATAATACTGTCATAATCGAATTTTTTTTTAATTTTTTAAGAGGTTTTTATATCTAAATATGGTTTTGACATTTATAAATTGAGTTAACACTCGTCTAAATGTTTATGTAGCTACGATAACAATACTTTTTTCTAATTTAGAGCGTGGTATTACTCTCAAGTGGCAGAAGATGGGATAGTAAACAGCACTACCTACTTGGGAAATTCCGAATGGATAAAGAAACATAAAAAAAACCCACACGAAAATGCATAAATTTGAGAATCGTAGTTAAACCTTCAAATCATCAAAAATTTTCACAATGAAAAAATTATTTATTTTTCTCTGGAGTTCAAGACCTTTATTGGATTGCTTGAAATTATCGACGATCTCTCTACCATACAACATTTTTGGATTTTCTAAAATTTTGAGACTATTGCATGGTTTTTATAGTTATATGAAATTTTCATAATATTGAACTATCTATAAATTTTATCAACTTTTCCAAAGCTTTAAAAAGTTTTCGAATTTCATAGAATTATAAACAGCCTTTGATTAGGGATTTTTTTCTTAATTCTTCTGATTGACAAAATTCCAGATGTTTATTGGAAATTCAAAATTTTTACGATCTTTGTAAGACATAACATATTTTTATTCTTCAAAATTTCAAACGTAAAGTACAGTTTTTGAAGTTGAAGGAAATTCAAGAAATTTGTCACAATCAACATAATTCATCAATATTCTTTGTGGTACTACAAATTTCATACAAACAACTACATACATAGCTGACATATATACAATATGTCATCTAAAAATCATCAACATTGATTGATTTCACAAATTTTCGGAATCGTACTCAACTATTCACGATTTTTTGTATTTTCACTGAATTTTTTTTTTTTTTTTAAATATTCAGAATTTCTGAATTTTTACTAAGACTCTACTTTAAGACATTTTTTCCATTTTCAAAATTTAAATGAGTACTACACAATTCCTATGGTTTTATGGAATTAGACAAATTTTTCACAAATTACAGAATTTATCAATGTCTTCCACAATTCTTCGAATTTATCGAACTTTCTAAAATTTTTTAAAACTTTTATAATTTTAAAATTTAAATAAATATTCTTTGACGATTTATCTTGAGAATATTACATGGTTTTAGTTTTACGAGATTCTGAAACTTTTTCTATCTATAAAAAATTTAGGACTTTTTGAAATATCAAAATCAAAAAAGTTTCTAATGTTTATTGATTTTTCGAAATTCTCGAAATTTCTTTACTTATATAGGAATTTCTAAGAATTAATCAAAATATCAAAAATATTTAACAGTTTTCGTAATTTTGCCTACTTTTAAAAACTCGCCACAATCTGAAAAATTGAACAACATTTTCTGAAATTTAACAAACTTTTTGGATTCTTCAGAATTTCCAACGATTGATGAAATTTGAATTGTTTATCAATAATCAATAATTTCTAAAATATCTTTTCATTGAGAATCTTATAGA
Source organism: Platygaster orseoliae (assembly GCA_030522825.1). NCBI lineage: Eukaryota > Metazoa > Arthropoda > Insecta > Hymenoptera > Platygastridae > Platygaster > Platygaster orseoliae. The sequence goes on from JAPYZL010158400.1 coordinate 15,228, forward strand.
TAATCAACGATCTTTAAACAAAAAACAAGAAAATTCCATAATCAAGGCTGATTTTTCGTAATTTTACAGAATTCCAAAATTTTTCTAAATCCACAAAATTCATCAAAATTTCCTGAATTTTTTAAACTTCCATTACTTTTTAGTTCTTCCAAAGTTTAGAAATTTCAATTTTCAACTTCACAACACTATATAAATATTTATTTGAGATATTACAATTTTTAAAAACGTTATTAATCATGCCACGTTTTCAGACTTTCAATAAAAATGGAAAAATAACAATCCTGCACATTTCTATTACGACAAACATTTATGATATGCAAACGAAAGGGGCCTAGCCATCTCACATGATACCGCAAACTTCCTAATTGAAGCATACATTACGCAGGGCCATGATCCAAAACTTCATTTTAAGGGCAAAAAAAAGATGAAACTCGTTGAGAATCTTTTTTTTCCTGGTTTCACCACGTACGTTAATGCACACTCGAAAGTACGCGTATTTCAAGTGCGGTCGACGAACCTCACCTGACAGAAGCCAGCGGGGTGTATTGGCTGTCTCGTTCTGGTTTTCTTTAGAACCTTTGTACGTCGCGGTCCCCGCCAAGAACGAGTCAACGTTCGTGTCAAGGGTCGAGCGCTTTTTCGAGACGACAATGAGAAAACGCGAGAGGACGAGAATATACTTGCTAAAATTTAAGTGATGTAATAAGGGACGTATTACGAGACAAATGGCGCAATTAGGGACAAAGAAATGACCACGGAAGTTGTGTCAACTTGATTCCTCGAGCTTCATTTTTCGGCGAAGAATTAATCATACATATTTTGACGAACCTCACTCAAAGAAAAAATAAGTAACCAAATTTGACATGTACCTGAAGTTTCAAACGTTTAAAATTAAACGAAAAAAAAAAAATATATGAGTTTTCAGGAAAAAAAAACTTTCCAGCTTCTTCGTAGGACTCTTCAGTCAGAACAGCAAACTTTATAGTCCCCAAAAAAATATTGAACACAAACTTCTACACGAGAAGAAATGAGGAATTTATATATTTTTTATTATCGTTTAATTTTAAACGTTTGGAACTTCAGATACATATATTTGACTCAATATTTGGTGGAATACGAATCGAAGAAAATTTTGAATTAATTTTTGGTTTCAATCTTTTGATAGGGTTTTATGTTTTGAATTATTTTGAAAAAAATTTTTATAGCTTATATTTTGTTTATTTTTATTTTGATTGTATGAAACTGGTTGACTCACTGATTTTTGCGCAACTGAATATACAATTTGTTGTTCATTCTGCTACTCTCATCGGAATTGAGCGAGACAGCCATTTTGTCGGTATATTCATTGTCCCTTTTAGTAGTTACAAGCCTGTTATCTTTCATTCTAATTCCAACTAATTATAAACGTAACGAAAGTGAAAGTTTCATTTGTTTGGTGCTGACGAATCTTGGAATTAATTGTAAACAAACGCGAACTTGCAAACAAATGCAAATGTATAAGTACAAATAATGACACCCTGTGTTTACAAATTTTAATTGTTACGAAGATTATTTTGGAGTGAGTATTTACATGACTTCTTTTTTTAATTATTTTTACAAAGTTGTTAAAAACCAATTTATTTATCAATTTAAAAAACAAAATATTGATGAAAAAGTATTAAAAATACAAGAACTACTCCTCAAAAAAATTTTGTTTTCCTGTAGAAATTCCATTATTTCTGGCACATATTTCATTGAAAACATTTTTTTCATTTTGAAATTCAATATCATTTGTTAATTAAAATGGAGCTTTAGATTATTGTCATTCAAACAATGTGAATTAAAAAACCTAACCCTTTTTCCGTTCTTTTTTTAGACATAATAATTAAAACTACAAATTTTCTATCTAAAGTGACACAATATGTGTTAACTAAAAATTTTCGTTTGTTATTGTTTGCTCCACCAAAAAATCATAATCTCAATGTTCGTTGAGAAAATTCTGAGTATAGAAATAAATTATTAAAGCTATGAATTTACTATTTTTTTCTTTATATGTTTCTTTTCGTCATAATATTCAAAAATTTTTAAATGGATTAATTCAAATCACGATTCTGAAACAATTTCAAATCATAAAATTCGAACTTTTTCAAGCTCGTTCATTAATTTGATTACAGAAATGAAGAGTTGAACTTCGAAATCAAAAGTATAAAACGTTGTCATTTGCAAAAAAAAATTATTCATACTACTGAATTCAATCAGCTCATAAATTATGCTTCTACTTATTACTGTAATCATTGTTTCTAATCATACTGTGTAATGAAGTTATTGATTTTCAATTTGTCATCTTCATCTTACCAAGTGAAAAATATTTTTTTTGTAACTGCACGTACAGTAAAAAAAAATTGTATACCCTGTCAAATCAATTGCAAACTTTGTATAAAAAATCTACCTTTACGCAATTCATGATTTGATTTATAATTAGTACATTCATCTTAATGCAATTCCAAAATCAATATTGGAAACTCCCTTTCTGAAATTTTTTGTTTTTCTGCCGAACCAAGTTGCATATAAAAAAATTTATAACTTATTCCTAAAGAAAAATTGCGTGCTTTGTTAGGATTATAAAAACTTGTTTTGTGCCTATCTTTGGAATTGTAGAAAAACGCGTCACGGTCTACTTCTGACATCTGAAACGCATTTGCGAGTATTGCGGTGATTTTCGAATCAAAATATCCACTCTTCCAGGTCAGTAATTATCTTGACTTGAACGTCTGCACGCTGTGAGCCGTGAAAACGAAGGTCACATTGGATTTCATCGCGAAACATTGTGGCGACAAATTGTCCACACGTTATAAAATACATGTTGAAATAACGGTTTTTGCAAAAACACATGTCATTGTTTCATGTACAAGAGTTTTCTTTAAAAAAATATGGATTCGCAATTTTCGGTGTTGGAAATTCTAAAATACAGTTCTCAAAAACTTCAGTTTATCATAGTTTAATTAACGAAGTTTGATGTTTTGAATTCCACAACTTTTTTGTTTATTTCATTATTTATATATTTTCAAGTACTTATCATTTTATTTTAAATATAAAAAATATGATGAATGATTTCCACGGATAATATAAATAATACAAACAACAACAAAAATGTGCACTTTATATTAAAAAAAAGGTTTTTATAAATATTAATAAATAGTTCATGAAACTTTAATATTTATTGATATCTAAAGAATGTTGCACAAAAAAAAACGAATTTCAAAAAACGCGAAAAAAAATTTATTAACATGTTGATAAGAGCATTCATCAAAGAAAAAATCCCGATGATGCACACGTGCGCTTCGAAGGTGAAACCGCATCGTGATTTGTTTGTCCAGCAAACGCATTAATTGCGGTAATTGACGATCATTTTTGTCTCGCTCGATAGAAGAGCAATTAAAAGGGCGAGTGGGAAGGCGTATTCAAATATTATCTTAGTCGACTGCACGCTTCAAATCCGACAACCAAGAATGACGACATGGAGAAAGTGCAGACAAGTTTTATGAAAATCGTTTAAAATTAGAAATGAAGAGAATATTCTGACAAATTAAATCATCATAAAATTTCTAAAATCTGAAAACAATCTTTAAGATTCAAAATTGACTCTTACAATTGACAGTAATTTATAATTCTAAGAATATTTTGAACTTTTAACATTTCACTCACGATTCTAAATTTTCCTTAAAAAACTGTTGGTACTTCAGTAATCTCAAAAATTATCCAAATTTACTGAAAATGCAAAATGTGGTTATGAAAAAGAAAATGGAAGTTTTTTCTGCAGAAAACTTAATGAATAAAAATATGTTCTTTACTAAACATCTTCTAAAATCTTCTCAACAAGACAGAAACTGTTTCTAGACACCCCCTTAATTTATAATAATATTTTTGGTGCATTAAAAAAAATTATCAAATAATTATTATCAATTATATTCAGTACTTCTAGTGTAGAGTTTGTATCTAATACACTGTACAAGAAATCGTATAATTCAGCATAACTTATGCAAAAGTCGTTATTGCAAACATATACCTTCAAATTAACTCATTCTGCTACAAGCAGAATAAATTCAAATGATCGATTGATTGAAATTCCATAAATTCTCTTCAATTTTCGTGGTATTTTTAATACCACCAACCTCAAAGTCAGAAATCACCAAATCCATCATTCAAAATGTATTCTTGATTCAATGTCTCGAAGCGAGAACATGGTATCAAAGCCATTCTACGATCTGAGAAGAGAAAATAAGGTGGCTGACCCGAGGAGGCTTCGCCGGCGAGGAAAAAAAAACTCGCCTATCTCGTTTAGCTAGTACAGGTAACTTGACACTCGCGCCCAAGTTGCAATATTGTCATACACACCAACTCCGACATATTCAGTTGCATTCGTGAAGACCCACAGGTGGGAATTCACTCGGGAAACTTTTTTTACGCGCATCCTACGTAGTTATACTATTTTTTGCGTTCGATAACCGAACAAAAGAATCGTTCCCCTATTCCAGCATCGCTAAGCTCACTGCGAAATTCACTTTGCGTGTATAAAAACCAGGCTAGAAAGCAAAATTTGAAAGGAAAATCCAATGATATTGTGAATCTTGATTAATAGTTACTACACTGAGAGAAACGTTAATTTATATCAAATGAGTTTCGTTTATAGTTAACAAATCTCATATTTGGATACAAGCGAATGAATATCGTTTTTGGTCGAAGAAGCTACTTATTTAAGCTATTGCGTTGTTTGTTAACAGTTAAGAAATCTTTCTTTGCTCAAGAATGTGATTTGGTCACTATCGAAAAATCTGAATTTGAGCCAAAAGCATCCATTTTATAACTACAAGCAAATTAATGTTACATAGAAACTAACGCATGTTGACAGTTAACACATCTGATTTTGATAAACACTATCGTATGTTATCCATGGTAAGATTGTTGTCAAATGTTTGAGAATTTTAAATAGAGTAATGGATTCCCGGTCATTTTCCCGAATCCCAGTCCCCGAACGGTCATTTTTCCGAAATGCCATTATTCCGAACGTATTATTTGCCGAATGGCCATTTTCCCGAAAGTATTTTACCCCGAACGACAATTTTCCCGAAAGTATTATTTTCCGAATTTCGGTTGGAATTTAACTATTATTTCAGTGTATACATTTATGAATTTCATAAAAAGAGTCTTCAATAAAAAGAATCATGGTAAAAATTTCATAAGAAGAGTCTTCAATAAGATTCGTGGTTAAAATTCCAAATTAGGTTTCTTCAGATATAAAATTCAAAGATTGATGTTGTGTGCGATTGCTGTATGCAATTATCATGTAAGAAATGGCGACTCCAATTTTGAATGTGACAGTTTTTGCTCATGCGTCAATTGTTTTGTAAATGCGTTACCATGGAATTTCTAGACATTAGGCTGATAGGAAAATTTCCCGTTCGGGAAAATTAAAAATCCTTCGGGGAAAAGACCTTTCGGGAAAATGGATTCGGGAAAACGGTTTTCGGAAAAATTACCGTTCGGGAAAAAGGCTATTCGGGAAAAGGGATTCGGGAAAATGGTCGGCAACGAGAGTAATGGTTATTTTCAATCAACAGAAAAATATGCATTGCATTTAATTACATGTCGTGATTTTTCAATCGACTTGAGTGTATTTTTCGTTAAATACTGATTTTTTTGCGCATTATCGTATATTTATGGCAATATAACCTTGATTTTTCACGGTACAACGAATAAATTTACTAATCTGCATATTTATAAACGTGGTGCTTCCTGCTTTTCGGACATAAATTCGAGATCCCACGATTTCAGTATTTCACCTCTATCGAAATAGACAGTAAATCTCAAAAAATAGTAGTAAATGTCAACAAATTGTGGTAAATATGCCAATCCCAAGTGATATAATGAACAAAATTATATTTGAAACATTTTTCGATAATGTGAGACATCAGTATTAATATAACAAAATTTATTATTAAAAAAAATTATTTATTATTTAATGTTTTTCACATTCTAAAATTTGAAAAATAGCTTATACGTGAATGCATGCACAAATAAATAATTTTTCATTTATTGTATAATATTATATATAAAGAAAATATAGAGTATTATATATAGAAGAATCTATGTAATATTATATAATATTATATGATAGCATGTTTAATGACAAAACATACTTTCATATTCATTTTTATTCTAATAATATTATAATGTATAATAAAAAAAATTGTTCATGTTAGAAAAATATTGTATTCCTTCTTATGATATTCGTTTTAGAATAAAAACTACGTCATCCATGTATAAGAGAAATTACATAAAATTAAGAAAAAATATGATTGTGAAAAATCTTATTAGAAAATTAAATATATCATGAGTATATAATTATGTACAATAATTTTATTTTTTATCAAAATTTACAGTGGTAATTTTTTATGCGTTTAATGTGCGTCCACTGTTTTTTATGCGCTTGTTACAAAATTAAAAAAATTTCCTAAATATTTTACTATAATATCAAACATCAATCAGGAATGGAGAAATTTTTATGTTTCACGAAATATTTTTGTGGTTACTTTTATTCTGCATATTCTTTATGCATGGTTAGTACTTTGGCTTTATTATTTTTCATCAAATGTTTATTCATGTTTTATTTCAATACTTGGAGAAAAAATAATGAATTTGAAAAATCAACATAACAGAAGATTTTTACTTGATAAAAATATCTGATTTTTCTTTTACTGAATGCATAAATTCATAACTTGTATTTCGCACATTCTGTGACACTAAACATATACGTATTTATTTTCATTGCACAGACATAATAATGTACAATCAAATTTTTAAATCTGTGCAATGATTGCATTCTTCCTAATGATATGAGTTTTCAATCAGCATAAAAAAACAACAATTGAAGGGTGGCGTTTCTATATGTGGTAACTGGCATTTCTCATAAGGTTTATTTCATCATCATTTTTCATAGGAAAATGAGCTCTACAGCAAATTTCAGTTACCACATTTAGAACCGCCACCCTTCAATTACTATGTTGATATATTTTCGAAAAAAGTGTTTCACAACAAAAATTTCAAGTTTTTTTCTTTTTCTTACGGTTTACCCTAAAAATCACTGTATTCAAAATAAAAATTTTGAAATAACATGAATGTGATAAATTCACTCAAAATTCTTAACCCGAAATTCACAATAGTAAAACTCATCAAAATTATAAAAAAATGTTATGTCTTACTTGTAATGTTCGCAGGTGTTGAAAATATGTTCATAAACACTCAAAATAAATATTCAACTCGAAATTTTCAAATTTGGAAACAGAAATAATCAATATATTGTCGTTCAAAGCCTTAAATATTCGTTTTTTTAAAGTAAACTTCTGAATCTCTTTGTAGACAAAGTTTTAGGATTTTTACAGTTTAGTTTGGAAGTTCAATAGCTTTATAACTACAAAATAATGTTTCGGAAATTATTCTGATAGATGCTTGAAAAAACATTATAAATATATCTTTTGAATGTAAGTTTCGTTTCGCAATGGGAAATACCCGAGGAAATCCCAGTCATTTTGATAACTGCAATCTTTTTCAAGCTATTGACGAGAAAAAAAAAGAACGTTAATTTTTTACAGTGAATAAATAACTTATAATAAATAACATATAACTTCATACATTAGAATAACTTTCAATTTTTTGAACATATTTTAAACAAATAAATAAAATTTTTTTTATATTCAAAGTAACTATATTTTGCATTACTCCAATAACAAGATTACGAAATTTCGTACATTCACATTGTTAAAATATTCAATTTGAATGAATCCTAATTTTTAGTTCTTCTAAAAAGTTTTTAGTGGATTCTGTGATTAACATTTTATTTCGTGAGATATTTACGTATTTATATTCAGGTTCCACGTAATTTTTTCGTGAATTTCTTTTCGTCATCCATTTTTGCTTATTTCTCCCTCTCGATTCTCTCAAACCCAAACAGTTCGGAATGAATCACGAAATCTTGTTCAACCAAGTCTTCTGGAGGGTATAAAAAGTTCGTGATTCATGTTCTTTGAATGCGCAGAATGCGAAAAAACATTACAATACAGACATTTTTCAGTCTTACGAGTTCATAAATTTTTGGAGGAGACAACAACTTTTTGTTAGTCTGTGAACATGAAAATAAAAGGTCAAACAGTTTTTCTCTTACATTTCTTCATCAATTATTTATTTGTTTTTTCGCAAAAGATGCATATCTGAAAAATTTCAAGTGCTACGAAAAAAAGGTTTATTAATTAAGGACGTTTTTTTTACTAGTTTTATTTCGGGGTACGAAAACTATGAGCAATAAAAAATAATAAATCGACGATTTCAAACATTTTTTAACACTTGCAACAACCATAATCTTTGAATATGCGATTTCGAATTTTCCACTCGATTTCAAATTGAGCACGCGATAAATAATTTTTCTTTCGTGTGGCATGCTTTCACTATCTAATCTTACATAATCTTATCTGAACCTAGTTATATTTTAACACTGCAGACAAAATATAGTGGAATAATAAAAATCAGCTGACTCAAAAACAACGTTCAGTATACATCAAAACCGAAAACTTTGTATTCGTCCAGAAGTTGCGAATTTTCTCAATTTCTTAGAATACTTAAACTTCAGATAAACTGATAAATTCTCTTTTTAGGAATATTTTTGAAGCTATCAAAATGTATTTTTTCGTAAATTGGAAAAATTAAGATAAATTTTAATCAGAAAGGCTTAGGCTATTTTTAAAAATATAAAAAGAAGGATTAAGACAGGAAATCCAGGATTAAAAATTCAATGAATCGTGTTTTGGGGGCCCGAAAAAAATGGAAAAATAAAAAGAAAGTGACAGCAGCTGTAAGGATATGGTTTCTACGAGCGTTTGGGGTCGTAAGCCACATTTCGTGAATCACAAATACGTTCAGGCACCGCACATCTGGCCTTTGGTGCCTGCCTCTGTAGTAGGCGTTTTTGTGAACGTTTCGAGATGCTGCACAATTTCAATTTCACTTCTACTTCTTCCATTTTACCGTTCCATAATTTTTGTTCTACTTACGTGCCTTAAGTTCCAAACATTTCAGGAATAAACGAAAACAAAACAAAATTTCTTTTCTATTTCTACTTCAGACAAAAATTAAAGGTGGAATAATATTTATTCAACTCCCGCAAGGAATGTATAATTTCGGACCCCTACTGAGAGTTAGAAAATGATGAATTACCTGACTGTTGACGTGAAAGTTCTTTTTTTACGCTAAACCGTGGGAGAAGTACGTACTTCTCCCACGCTGTAATCAGCTGTGTCGATACAACATGGCGGCCCTGCGTATCGATGTGGGTAAACCGGGTATAGCTGAATCTTCCTTCGTCACATTCAATTAATCCAATATGGCCGCCGCGGAAACTTTGAAATCCACGTATGAAACAAATGTCAATTTCATATTTCCTGCGGCGGCCATATTGGATTTTTCGATTGTGACGGCGGAGCTACAATCGATGTT
>JAPYZL010158421.1:0-28349 GCA_030522825.1 Platygaster orseoliae
AGCAAACTCACACGGGTGAGCGCGGCCGTCATTGGCCCCCGGCCGGAGGGAGGGGGAAGGTGCTGCGGGAAATCACCCTTTTCACGGCTATATCGGTGGACCAAAACTCTTCAACGTTCTGATTGGCCCTCAAAAAGGGGTCGGGGAAAGTGCGCTCAAACTCTCCAACGTTCTGATTGGTTCTCAAAAAGAGGTGGGGGGAATCACCCTTTTCAGGGCTACGTAAAAAGGGCCGGGCCGGCAGGTGGGCCAGAACTGTCCTAGCTATACTACTGGTGGTCAAACTTTCAAATTTGATTTCAAAAAGGAAGGTGTAAAGTGTTGAGGTGGTGTTTTCAAAAGTGACAAAACACCTTTTTTTTGCTTATCACCCTCATCACATTTTTCAAGAAAATGTTTGGGGGCCCCGGGGCACTGCCCTGACCTCGATACGACCCTGGGTGTAGAAACAACTTGACGAAAAAAAAGTGGAAAATAACAAAAAAGTGAAGGAAATAGCAACATGACCAAACACAGCGAAACAATACAAAACAAGCACTGCGCATTTTGCTCCACGCAAAACTGCGCATTTTGCCCCATGGCTTCATTTCCGGCTTATCAACGTGTGATTCTAAAACGAGGCAAAATTTCGTTGAACCGATCACGTTTTCGTCTTTTTTGCACCTGAATTACTATTAAAACTCACCTACAATCAATTCTGATGAAAAAAATGACGCAAAAGTTGAAGTTTCCTTTCAGAAAAATATTCACAACACAGGGGCTTAAATAGACTTTGTTTTATAACCAAAAAAGTAAACAAACAAATAAGACGCAATTACTGACGTTCGATACTCGACACTAGAGCTGCATATGGAAAAAATTTCAAGTCTTCAGTGATTACCGTTTTGACGGTAATGCAAATTGAATATTTCGTAAACTGCGCATTTTGCCCCAGTCTCCCCTACATATTGAAAATATAAGGATTATTGAGAAAAGCTGCAAATGGGATACTTCAAAAAGTTAAAGCACGTGCATGCAAAACAATTTCAAAGATTCTATGACACTACAATTAATATTTAATCATTTTAAGAAAAAAACCTGCAAAATTTCTTTCCGTTAACGAAATTAATTTAAAAAATGCCTGAATAGTTTAAAATGCTATCTCTCTTCATCTCAAATAATAAAAAATTCCATGATCGACTTTAAATTAACGCTACACTTCCATGAACCCCGACAAAAATTTTTCATAAAGACATCCATCGACATAAAAATGGAAGATTGTACTTAAGTGTACCAATACTTCCCTCCTTTCATCGCTTTACATTATTCACATAAAAATATTCATTTCTAAAATGAACTTAACTCTGAGGTAAATATAAGAAAGCGAGCAAAAATCATGAACAGATGGAATCACGGGCACAAAAAGACGCTGCCGAAGCAATGAGAAATGAAAAAAGTCGATAGGGGAGCTGCACCGTTCGTGCAAAGCTTTTGTTGAATTAGTATATCGCAGTATCACGTAATGCCTTTATTAAAATGCAATCCAACATGCCACTCTTTTTTCTATGGGATTTTCAGTCGTCTACTTTTTTATCTCTTCTTCCTGTGTGATATCCTGCTGTTTTCCAGCTTTAAAAAGCTGTACTTGACTAATACACTTGAGCGTTATTTCTTATGCCGAGTTGCTATCCTCGGTTTTACGAAATGGCTGTTCCGGAAAATGCAAATGTCCGTTCGTGTAATTAAAAGGGGTTCACGAAAAATGAGTGCGAGGTACTTCATAATGGGAAGAAGAAATGAGCGAAACTGCGTAATGTGACGTTGGAATAAATTGGGCTTGAGTCAAAAGAGTTTCGTCTCGCAGTTGTACACATGTTGAGAAATGTACTCATCATGCTTGACATCAAACTTTTGTATGTATCAATGTATGAATTCAGAGGATTTTCCTCACGTTTTTCATAAGTAGAAAATTTGCTCATTACGTATTTCCAACTTTCTTTTCTTTCAACGGATTTATGACATTTGAAGAGATTGTAGAAGATCAAAGCGACAGATACCTCTAGGCTAGGACGAAGAGCAGTGACAAAGTAAAGAAAAGGAACGTTTAAAAAGCGAACCCAAGTAAAAAACATACGCTTGACATAGTTTTCGTTTATTTCGCAAATCCTGCTATTATAGTCGTTATAAACGGTCGTTGAAAAGTATTTCCCCTCCGGAGGTACAATGCAGGGACTTGTTTACATAACCCAGCAAATGTCACAACTGTTTATTTCCCAAGACCCAAATTCGATCCTAAAGCGATTTCAAGCTCATCTTTTCCTTTTTTTTTCGTCCCGGCCTTTGTACATGACTCGAAAAACGGACAACGGTTTTTTACCGCCACGCTCGAGTACTCAGCATCGCTGAATGTCCTTGATACTTGCATTCATTAAATTTCTTGCATCGCTTGGTCATTTTAAATCATGTTTTCCGGGAAAATTCCCGGAGAAATTAACAAAGATGATATTTTGCAAAAATGGATTATTAAAATTGAAGGAAAGCACATCTCTCTGTTGACTATTTGTGATATACAAAGTTATTTAAAATTCGTAATCCTCTAAAAATAATGTTTTTTGCAAAAAAAAAGGATAAGTCTGAAACAAAGTATCGTCTATATCGTTTAATGCAGTTTATCGATTTTAGTGTCATGTCCATGTATTCAATTCATCACAAATAATTGACATTTTATTTTTAGCAGGAAAATTGATTGGATTGACTCAACGTTTCCTGGTATTGATTTTGGAATTTACCGTTATTTCCTTCGCGAAACGACGTTCACCTTTATTGTTAATACCGGCCATTCGATAAAAAACGTAAAATTTACACGTTCTTCCAGTAGCAAGCGACAAAATTCATTTTTACTCTTGGCACTTGAGGCTACGTGTAAGCGTGTTTGTGTATGTAGTCTGGACAAGAAATATAAGCCAATTTCATGAACCATTAAGAATGGAACTTCATAAGTCGATGTCGGTAAAATAGCACGTGCTTTTAGTGTTAACTCGCGTAGAAGATGGAACGGAAAAAAATTCCATGACCCGGACGGGGTTATACTGCCGAGGTATCAACGTAGATGGTTTCTGCCTGGGAAGTTATTACGTAAAAACTCAGTTAAACTTTACGAAAAAAGTTGAAACTAGCCGAAACTTGGAATGAAATTGCCCTCGCCTGGGGATTTTGCGTACCTGTTGTAAACGTGAAAGTTAATCGAATGCGCAAAAAAAGAGATTCGAGGGAGTTTTTTTTACGAAGAGTTTTGGTTTTATCGTTTACTTGATTAAAGATACTTGGCAGGTGCGTAGACAGAAAGGGGTTTTAGGGGTCTAAACTTCTGTTGAAAGTTGGATGAAATTATTATTATTTTATTTCAAAATAATTTTAAAAAGTCAAGGTAGCCAAGTATAAATTATGAAAAATGTACCCACTGAAATATAGAGGAAATAACGAATAGTTTCATGTAAGTTTCAAAAAAGATAAATGAACTTCGAAATTCTAATTTTATTAAACTCAAGAATAATAATCATCGCAGCTTCAGAAAAATTTTTTCTTAAACGTAATTCTCATCATTTATGTTTGGCCAGAATAACGTTGAAAATAAAAATTTGGAAAATTGTTCTAAATTGTTCTAATGTTTTGAACCATACTGTGTGTAATAAAATTTTATGTAAGAATTTTTTTGTCAAAAATTTGAACAAATATTCACGATATAGGAAATTTGGAATTCCAGAACATCAAGTTTTATAAAAGCGTAATTTAGTAATCTATAATAATACTAAAAATCTATAAAACATAGAAAACTATATATTATCATATTATAATGACGAAAAAAAAAGTTACATGAAAAATTTACATTGATGCTGTTTTTCCTGAAATGTATAAAATTGACTAAAATTTTTCGAAATCGAATTATTTTGTATCCGATTCTGAAAATTTATGAAGCAAACAAAAAAATTCTTCAAACTTCTAAAAATACCAAAGAATTTTCGAAAATCTCATGAATATCAAAAAAATAAGAGAAATACTAGAAATCTATTCATAGACAAAAACTATGAATATTTGTATAATTTTACCAACAATTTTTAAACATTGATTCCTAGAGCATATAATTCAAAAAATCTGTAAAGAAATCCATAGTAGCACTCAAAAATTTCTCGAAATTTTTTATATACTAAAAAACAAAGGTAAATACTAGAAATACGTACAAGACAAATTATTTATTGGATAATCAACTTGAATATCTTCGCAATTTTCTTTTTTCTTATGCAACGATTTCTATAAAAATATATGTTCAGAGAAGCCTATAAAAATACCGAAAATGTCAAAAAATATTAGAAAATATTTTATAAAATTATAGAAATTAAGTAAATTATGAAAATGATAGAAATCTGTGTTGTTATACGTTTCCAAAAACGCAATAAAAATATTTTCACTTTTCAGAACTTTGTTTCCAACTGTATAAAGATCCATAATGATATCAAAAAATTCTTCAAGTTGTATAAATACTTAAGAATTATGAAAAATATCAAAAGTATTAGAAAAAGTTCAGAAAATCATTAAAATCGAATCCTGTCATATTTAATACGAATATGAAAAATGTATGACTATATACTTTAAAAGTAAAATGTAATTCTGAAATCACGAAATTTAAGAAATTTAAAAATTACGAAATTCTAAGGAAAACGTTTTTTTTCAAAACCACTCCCAAAAATTTTCTACCAACACCCTGAAACTTTTGCAATACGTTCTATTTATTTCATATTTTTTGATGCATAGATTTCTTGAAATTCCCGCTATTTGTAACACCACCTGGAATTTATCCCCTCAAAAAACGGCTTCAATCTAAATTAGCGTAGAAATTATTCGTCACAGTGTCACGAATACCGGGCTTTTTGGTCGTATGTCGTGGTGCGATTTCGGCGGCGGATTCGGTCAAAGCACCATGGCCATTGTCGCGGGATAAGTGGGAATAAAGAGCCGAACCTCGGGGACCTCCAGGCTTTTCCACGCTTATTTCCGAGTCTACCTGCAAATACGTGTACTCACGCTTCGCTATATAGCACACAAGTTCCATAGCCCGTAGAATTACACATCCATAACTCGGAGCAAGATCCCGGTGGCGCGCAAGGAACCGTAAAGCGGTACTAATTTCTCGGAGCCGAGATAAAAGAGCAGAAAAAAAGATCGTCGTTGGTACGAAATAAAATTTCGTCCTCTACAAAGAATGTCACCAAACTGCTGGATCAACAATTTTACCCGAGGCATCATCTACTTGTATTATTATTACATTAAACTGCAAAAGAAAATCGTGGAAATAGCAGTTTCACGTCAGTCGTGATGAGGATCTTGGGTGTATACTAGTGTATACAGTGTGGTAATTGAATTCTGGTCGGAATTTTATGTTTTTCAAGGTGTTTCCGATTTTCGTATTTTTAATTGCGTTTTGGAGGATTTGGTAGTCTAGGTCAGGAAGAATTGTGGTTTTATTAGCTGCAATTAGTGAATTGGAGGTGGAAAAGTAGTTTTGGTGAATTATTTCGTTTTAGCTAATTTTGCACATAGATTAGAAGAATCTGCAGAAAAATTTTCGATAGAAGTTCATAATTATGTATACTTTTTTCAGGGTTGAAAAATTTTTGATCTTTGACGATCTGGTTACGATAACACAATTATTCGCTCCGTAAGAATCTTTGAATTTTTCAGTTATGTACCAGACTTTTGGAATTTTAAGTTAGATGTTTTTTTTACGTTGTATTTGAATGGTGGAAATAAATTTTGGTGGTTATCAGGTTACTGATTATCAGTTGATTTTTTTTGAAGAGTTTTTAGAATTTATGAATTGGTACAATATTTTTAATTCGATTCTTTCTTTTTTAAAGAATTCATAGTGTAAAATTTTCCGAACGTTTAGTCTTTTTATAGTTCACTGTTCAGAACTTGAATAGAATTTTCTCAAGCCCAAAAATATATATTACGTATTTTTCCATTTTTAAAAAAGACCTTTATTTGTCGAAAACTGCGATTCCAAATGTATTTATTTTCAGAAATTACGCTAAGCTCGCATTTAAATTAAGCATTCCTTGAAATGAAAATCGAAAGGTTTTTGAAAGTTTCGATAAAATTTGAAGTTTTCTTTTTTCCACAATTCGTTTTCGAAAGTACAAATTTTTTATTTTTGAGAATCATTAAATTTTTATGTTTCCCGATGCCATGGTGGTGCATATTAAATTTTTGTAATTTTCAATTGTGGTGTTATGTTATGAAATTCAATTCTGGTAATTTTTAAGTCACTGATTCATTAATTTTTGCCATTTTTCAGTTATGAAAATTAGAAATCGTGAATTTTGTTAATTTTTTTAAATTTATATAGAAATAAAGATTATTCAATTTTTACTTGCGAATAAATTTATGTCTATTCGGTCTACATTTGAATGCTTGGGAAATTTTTTTTTTATGACCCGTCAATTATCAAAAATCTCTCATACCAAAATTGTTTTTTAATTCAAAACAACTTTTTTAGAATCTTTGATTTTTCAAGTTTTCTAACTCTCAGAGTTTGTACAATGACACATCTTTCATTTTCGTATATCCTAATTTTTATATTATAGTCTTGGAATTAAATTTGATGATTATCAAGTTACTGATTTTTCAACTGTCGTTTTTTTTTGAGTCATTGCAGTAAAGAATTGTAGATGTCTTTAAATTTCCGAAATTTATATAAAAATTATAATCAAGTATTTTTAACCTTCGAAAAATCAAATCTTGTAAATATTTGAAAGAATAATTTTTCATTTCATTTTCACTATTTATCAGGTTTTCAATGTTTTCAATTAGATTGTTGCTTAAGAAAAAATTTATAACATACAGTATCCTATTGAGAGAATATTCTGTATCAGAATATTGTAATTCATATATTTTATAATTCAACTTTTTAAGTTTTAAAATGGAATTTATGAAGTAAGAAGTCTCGAATTTTCTAATCTTGGAACTCAACATTTCGAATTCAACATATATTTAGTTAAACATTTTTTGAATTTAGAATATTTAAAATTTGTAGGATTGAAAGTACTATAGTATCTATATTTTAAAAATCTGTAATAATAAAAAGTTATCTTCAAAGTTACTTGATAAAAATTACGTTATATTCAGTATTTTTCTAACTATGTACAGGAAAATGTCTCTTATTTAAACCTAAATATCTTTTGTTGTACAAAAAATCTCGATTCATCAAAAATTGTGATTCCAAAGTTATCTATTTCTAATAATTACATTATACATAATAGCAAGTTTCAGATGCGGAGTCTCAGAGTTTTTCAAGAAGTATAATTTTGATTACATTCTGATTTTTCAGTTTGAAATGAGTATTCATTTTACCCTTACCTTACAAGTTTCGGCAGTAGATTCAACACCAAGCCTTTCACATTATTTATACGCTCTCGTTACAACCAAAAATTCGCCAAAGTCAATATTTGTTTTTCATTTTAGTTCAAAAAAAAAAAAAAAACAAAAACAAAAACCAAGTACACCACGTCTTTAGAAAAAAAGTGTGCCTGTTTATGATGGTGAAGCGTTCTCACTTGGAGCGTAGAACGTTAGTAATGGATAGGGGTCGTGTCGCCTAGATTCAAGGAGACGAGCAAAAGAGTCCTATAGCAATGAGAACAGAAGGGAATGTGACTAAAAGAGGAATAGGTTAGAACGAAAGAGAGGCGAAGAGGAAGTGATATCGAAAGACAGAGACAACTAGAGCGAAAGATACCTCGCCTGCAGTTACAATTACTTCCGCTCGATTACACCTACCGTAATCCCCATTAAACTGTTTGTTGAATCACATTGAATTACCTGGCTTGCTTTGCCTTACACCAGCCTTTGTACGACCAGAGCCTTGGGATTTCGTAAGATTTTATTGATTTAACTCATTTTATAAAGGGCTTATAGCGACAAATGCAGAAGCTGTGTGAATTTCGTGTTTCTTATTTTGTACAATCCAGATTGCTGATATTTCTGTTGAATGATGAAATAGAATTATTATTGGTAAGTTAATAACATATACGTATATTGTGAAAAAACCGTTGATAGTCGTCCATCATGTTATCCTAACAACGTGACATTGTAATAAAAACAAAGAAACTATCAGAAAGCCAACGAGGTTGATGCTGCGATTCACGAAACGTTCATTGAAATACAAAGGGCCCTGTAAAGTTAATACAAAGTTTATTGCTGGCAATCGTAAAGCTTATGGTGCAAGGACAGCAATAAAACATGAGCCTCCAGCTAAATTATTTTACGTTTCCACCGTCTTCGGGCGAGGAGAGCGCGCCTTTGGAATAGTGGATTATTAGCTCCCTGAGTCATGAGACTTTTGCTTCTTTATGATTCGGGGTATCACCCTCGCCTTGTTTGGCGGCATCTTTCGGCCGGAGTTTTCTCATTTCAAAGGGTGGGCTCGGCTCTCAAAATTAAATTTTCCGCTCGGAAAAATCCAGTGTCGAATCTGTGCACCCTCGAGCTTTTTCTCGTTTGCTTCGTTACGTCAAGGTTTTTTTATTTTTGTGGTTACAAACATCGTTTATTAGGGAAAAATCAGTTAAAAACAAAAGTGATATACCAAATTATAGGGTTTGTAAACAAGTTTTTGCAATATGTATGGTTTTACCATACATATTACCATACATACAATAATTTACGTAACGATCCTGGAGGCAGGAATGTAAGATTGTACATTAAAAAAATTATCACAATTCAGAACGAGTAGATAATTATGACTCAACTCTTGAAGTTTTAATTTTCAATTGAATAAATGTAGTATATAACACAAAAAATCAATATCATTCGAAATAAATAAACTTGTAATTCCAGCTGTATTATAAAAATTTTTGACTTTTGCATCCAAGCTTCGAGTAATACTTTTTGACATTAAATGAATACGGAAAACATTTCTGAAACCGTCGTCAGTTATTTTTAGTAATTTTTTACTTTCGAGCCCAAACTTGTAGAAGTTTTATTTGGAATTTGAATAAATAATAGTAACTTGAAACATTTAAATCAAGTTTCAAACATTGTAATTATTTTGATAAATTTTGAAATTCGTGAAGTTTTAAACCTGAATTTCAGTAGTTTCATTGAAAATTTGGGAAATTGAATTATAAAAATAAGAATCGTATACAAAAGTGAAAATTGATAGTTATATTGAACTTTACTCTCATTCTAATTGTGTGGTAGTTTAATTTTGAATTGTTAAGATGAAAAAAAAATTTAAAGGAGTTACAAAAATTGTGAAAACAATACAAATTTTTTCTCCGTAATTCAATGTCAAGGAATTTAATTATAAATTCCAAACAGAAAGTACTAAATAAAAAATTTCTCAGAAAATCTGGAAACTGTGGTAATATATACCTTTAAACTTGAACTTTTAGTATGTACCTAGTTGGTTCTCAAATTCAGAAAGATTAGTGGAAAATGAAAAAATGATCAATAACTTTAAATTTGAGGTAATTTTGTAATATTGAGACAAACCTTGTAGGTATATTCTTGAGATAATAAGCAAAATGAAAAAAACTGAAGCGATTCCAAGATTTTTACCAGAAATCCAATGATAAAATTATATATTTGAAAAATAAAATGATCGATGATAGAATTATTACTAATATTAAAAATTTTTTCACCTTCTGAACTTTCAGATCGATACTTCTTTAACCCTAGAATAGTACACTCACTTTTTTTTACCTTAGAACGGTACACTGGGGTACAAACGTACCCCACGCGTTCGATTGCAATTTTTGTAGGTAAAAATGTAGGTAAAAATGTATGAAAATGTGCTTAATAATAAATCATTTTCTTCGTCTTTTAATTGCAAAGACAGCTGTGTGAGTGGAAGTACGGAATTTTGTAAATAAATTACAGATAAATTGACTTGAACAAAAAAAAAGTTTTAAAAACGTGGTTTTTATTTTTTTTTTATAAAAATCACGATAACTTTGCGAATTTTTAACCGATTCGAAAAAAATCAAATGATTCTAAAAGTTGAAAGAATTCTCTAGAAACCATTTATTCTAGAATTTCAATGTTTTTCAAAAAGTGCAATTATTTTGAAAAGTGAAAGTTAAAAAATCGGATTTTAGAGAATACCATGAAAGAAGCTGGAAAATTTATTTAAGATCGCAAATACTTGAAATACAATATTATTAGAAAATAAAATAAACGAATCAAATTTTTTGAATGATAAAATAAAGATCACTATAAATGAGAAAAAAATTTTTTTTACTTCAAAATTGAGTTAAATTAGTTGAATAAATGATTAAAAACGATTACGTAATAATAATTGTTATTTACGTGATAAAACAACTGATATTTGAACTAATATTCTCACGAGTCACATTTTCACCGACAGCACGAAACGCCAACGGCAACGGTACACTGGGGTACAAATGTACCCCACGCCAACTTTGACTCCTCCTTTCAGGAAGGCCAAAAGAAAACTGGCTCTACCATCTTTTTTTTCTTTTTCTATGAACTCTAAATTGAATTATGGTTATGGTCCCAGGTCGGAAAATTCCGAATTCTCGTTTTTACATGGTTCTAAAGATGGCTTGAGGTACATTTGTACCCCAGTGTACCGTTCTAGGGTTAACTTTTTACATCTGAATTTCAAAAATATAACTAAGTTATTCATGCAATGATCGAGTAAATAATAGTTGATGTACTTGTAACCACATACTTTCAAAATTGATATATGTATCACCAAAATAAAAATTGCAAAATTCATTACAAAATAGACCATTTTCAAAGTTCAACAGTGACGATTTACCATTCTTGGAACTTGGAAATAAATTTTTCTCGGAATTGTAGGTGTTCCAAAATATCAGAAATTGTTTTTTTAACGTTATCCTGAGCATTCCTGCTAGCATCGACATAATCGACTCAATTTGAAAAACTTATTAAAAAAATTTTTTTTTGTACTTACAATAAAAATCTCCATATGTTTTTTATTTTCTATACTATAATAATAACTGAAAAACTCTTGAAAATAATAATACTTTTCTATTGAAAACGTTATACCTTGAAGGTAATTTATGAATAGCCTCTTATGCACGAAAAAAATTCAATAATATAAATCAATTTGATTATTACTCAATGAATATCCTAAAACATCTTCAGATCTCAAATTGTTTAATTGGATTTTCCAAAATGAGTTGCTGATTTCAGGTGAGGTTAAGTTCCAAAAAACAATGAATTAAACGATTTTCGCCAAAAACATAATATAAACAAAGCTGTGTAGTATACGCCAGTTGAACATTTGAAATTTATCACTTGTAAGAAAATGTTCATCGTCAATAAGAACCACGGCAGAACCTGACATTGTGCCTCTCCTAACGTAATTAGATGCTTTTCCAGGTGGCGCGTTTCGCAAAACCCATCCAGTGTATGTAATAAGAACGGCCCTTACCTTTTTTGCCCTCTCGCGGAACAAGTCCATTGTCTGTTTTGCATTCAGCGATTTTATCACGCCAGAGTGACTCTTCTAACGATCTAACACGTTTCATGCCATTAGTGATTTACAGAAGCGACATGTCCCTCGTTTTTGACCCGTAAATTTATTCCTGCGGCTTTCGAGGTTGGACTTTTTCAGAATCACTTTTCTACGAAACTTAATAACTGTTCTCAGAAGTATATTTCATCTCAAAAGTAGCTCTGAAGTCATGGCTCTGAAAATCCAAGAGTTAAATTCCCTATTTAATTTATTATAGACATTTTAGTTTAATTTGTGGTCATTTATATTTCGAAACTAAAGCAAATGTATGTTTCATTATTATGATTTTATAATCCTCAAGTACATAGTATAATTGCAAATTTACATGATGCTGGATTTATTATATAATCGTAGTTTTGTAATTAACTGCGTGATGAAAACTGAATGATGATTAATATCGTATTCATTCCTAGACCACCACGAAAACTCTGGACTTCATACATGAATCGAAACATCCAAGCAAACAAACTCCCGAAACTTGGTTGGCTTAACTCCTCTCAGGTCGCCTAGCCAAAACCGCGGACGTGGATCAATTTGAGAGCAATGTGCAAATAGCAATGTGCAAATATCTTTGATGTTGAAACTAATGAAAAGGACAAATGAATTAAAACGTATCTAGGGAAAACTCGACTCCACATCAAACACAACTTTGATGATAAAATGATTCAGTTCGTATATGTGATAATGAGAATTTACATAGAGTGGGAATGATTAATTTTTTAAACCGTCTTTTCACTAATTAAAATTGAAATCAAACAACTGTAAGATGAAATTAAAATTTTTATACAATGATTTGAAATGATGTTAGGAAGATATTCTTGAAGATACACGAATTATAGACGTGTCAGCAGATATTTTCAGTAAATATTTTTTTCAACGACAAAAACAATATAAATCTTAGCAAAATAGGTGTGATAAAATATCACAGTTATTATAAAAACTGACAACAATAATAAAAATTCACACTAGCAGTGAATATTTATAAAAAATTATCATAGAAAAATCATCAATGTGTCATGAAAATCATGAAGAACGAATCGATAAGAAACTATATCATGTAATTAAGAAGTGTATTAAATACCGAACCTAAAAATTTCATATTTTCCTGTCTATTTATTTTATTTCTCGTTCCTCTAGTAAAAATCATGTCTTAAATAAATCTTATTCTGAAATTAAGTTCTTTGTCAGAAATCTTAACATTATTTTTTTTTTGAATTATGATTTTTCTGAATTTTTTGTTTCGTTTAAACTTAATGATTCCCTGTTGATTTCTATGTTTAATCTACATTTTGCCTAATTCTAGTTTTTTAACAACATGTAATTGATCCAAAATTTTTTTTTATTGTTACCACTTTCTATAGTCCTACTACTAATTTCATTATAATTTTTTTTTTCAAAATATTGTCAAAATTCTATCTTCTATTTTATTACCATGAATTGTTTCCGATTAGAAAATTTGTCACTATCAGCTCTTTTCTTCAAATTACGATTCATGAATATCATCGCATAATTATTTATCAAAAAAATCTTTTTAATTTTATCAAAATGAATATAATTAAATCTTTTGTCTGACAACTTGATCACTTTATCCACCATTCCAGATACTATTGTTCTTTTTTATTCCATGGGATTCTTTGAACGAAAATATTTTTATTTTTTTCAATAAATTAATTTTGTAATGAGATTACAAATTTGTTCATGTTCCATATAATGGACTAATAATCATGGAAAATAATCGAATCTTTATTACACCGCACATTTTTTTAAAGAAAGTAAAAATAATTTCCTTATGGTTATGAAAAAAACCCAGAAGCTTGTGAAGTAGAAGACATTTATATTTTAAATTTGTTACTATACTCATTTTTCACATAGAACATAGCAATTCAGCTCAATCAAACAAGAAACATCATGAAAAAATTTGTCACCAAAAAAGCTTCTAATTTTTTACGGAAATTATTGAATAATATTAAATAAAAATCAATCATCACACACAAGCTCGTGAAAAAACATCTCATCAAGATTACAGTGCGAAAAAAAACCAATGCCCTCTTTGCACATTGCCAAATGAGTATCACAATTTCTAGATGCGGCTTCCCGAACACGTCGGCGGCAGCGCCGAAGTGTCATCTTCGCTAAAACATCCTTTCAGCCAAGAACTCGCTCATGCGAGAATGCGCTCTGAAATTTTCCAAGTGAAAAGTCATCTCGCGCTTCTTCGGTTCCGCGTTTCTATCGATCATTCTGTTTCACGATTTCCGATCGCGATGAACAAAGATACAGCGCGGCATGCGTGTAATGTAACGTGTTGCGAGATCGCAAGAAGAGCACAGAATGGCTCTTGGAGGTGTCGACAGGACACCTGGTCCTGACTATAATGGCTTCCCGCGGCGTGTTCACGAGATTTATTCAGATCCCCAAGAGACGTCGCCACAATTATTTGCTTCCGCCTGGTTGCATCGTCCCCCCCTCTGGCTTCCTCACTTCCCTCCCCGTTTTCGACCTTTACGCTATGTCAGGGTGTGTTAGAATAATTTTTTTTCGGACTTTTTGCCGTTTCTTGGGTGGAGCTCTTCATTGATAATTGCCAAGTTGCCATTGATGCTGATAACAAAGGATAAACGGGCAATCTTCACTAGTTTTTGTCGCTCGGCATTTTGGAGCTATGAAAGTCAATTCGAAGATGGGTTGGGCTACTTCTTCGAAACGTATGATCTTTATTTCCTTGGTCCGCAAGATTGATTTTTAGTTTGTGACGCGTGAAGGGGAAGAAAGAAAGTTAAAATGGGTTGGTTTTGGAATAATTGGAGTCTGAGGTATTTGTGGGGTATTATGAAGATTTCTGGTTTTTCGGATGGGCGGAACTAGGGGTTCAAAGGGCACGTGTTCGACTGGGAAATGTAAAGGAATGGTCAGTTTTTGTTAAAATACTGTGAGCGAAAT
Source organism: Platygaster orseoliae (assembly GCA_030522825.1). NCBI lineage: Eukaryota > Metazoa > Arthropoda > Insecta > Hymenoptera > Platygastridae > Platygaster > Platygaster orseoliae. Next base: position 14,483 of record JAPYZL010158421.1, read on the forward strand.
GAAAGCAGTAGGTTACGATTTGTTAAATCACGTTGACAAACATTTTTTTGGCATTGAGCGATGATTTTTGGATGGCGAGAAATTATGTCAGTAGGATAGCTATGGCAGTTCTGCCTCATTCTTCAAATCTGGATGATTGAGAAATTAGAACAAAGTGAATATTTTTGATGAAGACATGGATTTATTTAAAGTATGCTTGTAGTGATGATTGACATAAAAATTATCTAAATAGAATCAACAAATAGACAGAAATGTAAAGTTAAAGTCGAATCATTTTAAATTGTAGGAAAATTGTTTAAAGATTATATTCCTATGACTTTAGTTTCTAAGCTCAAAGAATGTTTTCCACTCAAAATTAACGTTCATAATTTTTTTTATTGGTTGATATATTTTTTCGTGTTTAATCTTGAAATGCAAGATATTTGTATGACATGGATGGAATAACTCATTCTTATTCGACTATGTTCTTGAAAAAGTGTTTAAAATTGTCCAGAAAATAAGTATTCATACAATGAAATGAATTTATGGATTTGCGAAGATTATATGTTAGATAAGTCCAATAACATAAATTTTCTGTAAACAATTTATACAAATATTAAACTCAAGTATGTCAATGTAAAAATAAAAGTTCATTTTCATAGTTGGTGATTTTCGAAGTTCAATGTATATTGTTTTAATAGATAATCGTCGTTTTTGATGTCGTATACCTGTTTGAATATTGAAGGTATCAATTCAATAAAACGGAATAAAAGCGGAGAAATTAAAAAAAGTTAAAGTTATTGTCTATGAAATTACTGTCAAATGATATCTCTTGTATAAAATTATATTACTTTACAGAATATTGCCAATATAACGTTAAATGAAAAGGCAGAAGATTTTTTTTTTATTTTGCCCTGAATTAAATATTGACTTATCAACTCTTGATCTGCATTTTCAGAATATTTTTACTATGTGACATATTACACACTGAAATATTTTTTGATTTCTATCGAAATACTAATTTACTTATTGACTGCGTACAAAATAAGATGGATTCATAGTCGATAAGTACTAAAAACTTCAATTGAAAGATTTGGTATCACTGTTCCAATCTAACAAATTTTCAGTCATTAAACAAGATTTGTAGTTTCGATGTTCTAAAGATTTTTTCGAGTTCCACAAATATAATATAATAAACTATCATTGATTAAAACAGTGTGATACAATTGATTTTCACTTCTCAAATTAGTCAAATCCAACTAAGAATTGATGAGTCGAGATGGAAGAGCCTTTTCCATAAAGTTTGTGATCCAGAAAAAAATAATACAAAAATTTATAAAATGAAACTAAAATTTTTCAGAAACATTGAAAAACATATGAATTAATCGAAAGTAGATGCAATGGAAGTATCTAATGCCACTTCCACTATTAATTCTTTCTCACGATTGTTCAAACTTGTTATGATACAGAAAGAAATGTTTGGTTCCAGCAACCATTCATTTACTAAAATATGAACCGACGAAAGTTTTAGGCATGACAATCAAAGTTTTGGTTATGATAACCAAAGTTTTTATCATTATTTCCAACATCAAATTTTCGTAACCAAAACTATAGTTGGAATAAACAAAACTTTGGTTGGTCTATATTTTACTAAATATTTTGGTTGCTGGAACCAAATATTTCTTTTCGTGTGGTCAACGTAGTTCTACATAACGACACAGATTTTCTGTGCTATAATCAAATTTTTTTCACCACTTAAATCCAGCCAATTTCGTAAGGATTTCAAGCGAGTGTGTAGCACCCGTTGAAGAGGACTTCACACGAATTGAATTACGTATTATGAGCCATCTTTTCCCTGTTGCGAGGGTCCTCCGCGGTGTCTTGCGGTGAGCAAAGGCTTTTGGAGCGCGGCCTCATTCGCGCTTTCGCGTTCTATGGGAGAAACCAGGTGAGGATAACGCGAATCTCAAGCTACTCCGATTCCATCTGCCTACGTGCCCGCACGTACGTATATATACAAGAAGCGCTATTTTACGCTCGTAAAATAACGCTCCGATGCGTGCGTGCGGGAAAATTCATGCATGATTTACCGGCGCGTCTAAGAATATTAGACGACGAGAAAGTGCTGGGGAATCGTGCCGTGAATAGCCAATAAAAATGAGCTTCTGGTAGCTTAAGGGCCGATTATTAGAGTGTTGTGAAGAAAAAATCTGTCTTGGTTTTCGACGCTCAGATCGCTTAGACTTTACGGTGAGTGAATTAATTTATACGGTGTGAGTTGGAAATTGCTCTGCATTATCGAGATTTACAGGTCTCGCCCCAGGGATTTTGTAATTAAAGAGATAAAAATTGCATGATTGAATTTAATTGGAAATTATTCACTTCGTGCATTATCAAGTATGGAGATAATATGTAATACCAAATGATTATTAACTGTGAATCGTATTTTGCGAATTGATTTTAAAACCCTCATTTGATTTTACTTTTAATGGAAGAATGGTATGTGAAATTGAAAGGTCTGGTAATTAGTATAATCAAAAAGAGTTTGCAATATTTTATAAACGTGGCAATAAGCTTGCTGAAAAATTGACAAAAATTTAGTAATTTAGTATACCGATGAGTAAGAATGGATTTATTTTTACGAAGATTTTTCGAATTTTTGTAACAAAACTTTTTTCCTGTTTAATAAAAAAATGGAAACCATAAATAAGTAAGTGATTAATTTAAAAATGTTGAGATAGAGTTTTCAATAGTTTTTATATGAAAATTTTTGTATTGTCCTAGACAATTAAGGGGTCGTTGAAATACACTGACATCTTTTCTGTCAAGACTGCTTACTACGAATTCAATTGGTTAAATAATTATTGTAAATGTAAGTATTTTATAGCAGAGTCTAAAAGATTAAAGAAAAAAACTTGGCAATTTACAAAACCCTTATGTAGAAATTAAAAATCGATTTGTATTTCGAACAAGTGTCTTTTCACTTTTAGATTCTGAAAAATATCTAAAGTATTTGAAACGTCAAGAGGATCTATGGAAAGTAAGAAAATTTTTATAAAAAAAATAGAGTATGCGAATTTACTGACATCTTGAAAATTTACAAACATTTAGAATAAACTAATACATGGATTATGATGAATGATAAAAAATTTGTTTCATACTATAGAAGCAGTAGTTGGAGGTTTTTTATATAATTTTTTTCAAACATTAGACTTTTGCATCATGATGTAGTAATTTTGAATGAACAGTTACAGATAAAGGACCGTTCAATATATTTACACATGATAAAATTAAAAAAAATCTCATCGAGTCTGTGAATTCAAAATTTTCTCTATACACTAAAAAAATAATTCACTATCAAAGATACGTAATCCTCAACTTTAAAAAATTTCTCTACCCGCAGAGGCCTTCACATTGTACTTTCCGAATGAAACGTCAGTTACGCTAAAAGGGCTCGTCAAATCCTAGTTGCGTTTAATGATTTCACAAGTCACTCTCATTCGTTGCGTGGAATATTTCCATTGTGCTCTAGTTATTATCCATTTATAAAAACCGGTGAGATCATTCAATAACAAGTCGTGTGAAAAATTTCGTTGAAAAATTTTAAGCCTTTTGAAGGAGCGGCTGTTTTCTCATGACGTCATTATTAGCATAATAAAACAACTTCTGCCGCGTTTGACGAGCTATTGTTGGAGTACGTCACGCTCGGCTCAAGCGCAAAAATTTCAATTTTTCCTGGTTATATTTTTTAACCGTAGACTGAAAATACAATAAAATCAAAATTGTATTTTTTTACTTTAACTAATGACGTATGTTATTTTTTAGAGTTCATTTATCGAAACATCTATATATGTCACTTTCTTTAATACAAAAAAAAATATTTTAGTTTTAATAAAATTTAGTAACTTATATTCAGAAAGTTTTTAATCCCTTTCCCCTTGCAGAAAAAATTTTTTGAAAAATATCTACCACCAAGCAAAAGCTCATTTAGAAGCACTGAACATCCATAATTTTCATAAACTTCCAAAACTTTTTCTTCCAGAAAATCCACAAAAGTCACTTTCAAATTCCTTCAGCATAACAAACTCCAATACCAAGCCACCCACAATTCCGCGAATGAATCTCAAAAAATCAGTGATATGTCAAATCCCTTACACAGATTATTCCGCGCATTAAATTCCAAAAGCCGTGGAAAAAAGTCAAGTAAAATGAGAATCTTACGAAGCTGCAATTTCCGAGGTTGAAAAATACCGCCGGTCTTTCATTCAAAAGGTTTTTTAAATATGAACATGAACGCGGAATGATCTAATAGCGCAGCCGAAAATCGGATTAAATAGCCTGTAGCTTGCGGTCTTTTTCTGGGGTGGAAAAGAATGGCCCGATCTAATGAAAGGAGAGTTTTTACTTTCTCGGAGGAAGATAAATCGTCATTATGAGGAGCTGGTTTATCGAAGCGTAAGCGAGGCGTCTGCCTCTTGACGAGTCGGAGCCGAAAATTTCAAAGAACATAATGCGTCAAACTGGAGCGTACACGTGTACTTGCAAAGATGTGCGTTGAGGAAGGGAAGCCACGAAAGCGGGACCTTCGGCATCCAAGAACATGAATGGCGAGATATTAGTGATGCATCACCAATCCCTACCCGAATTTGCTGAGCTCACGAACCCGTATGATAAAATTGTTTAATTTGCCATGAATGTACAACGCTCGTGGTCCCCGATCCAGCTCTCAACTGACAATTCGTTATTTTTTTCGGACATTTGAAAAAAACTTTTTTTCATCTCATTTTGCAATTGTGATCAATGAGTTCTCATGCCTCAATTTAATAATGGGTATTGGCACAAAAAATTTGTATTAACGTAATTTAATCCTTAAATTAGTTTTCTTATTCTTGTATTAACATAAATGATTTAAAAAATTTTTACTTTTAATTTAAGAACGTCGACTGTCAAAGAAGTTAAAACTGATTAGATTACGACTCTGGTTGTTCATTTTACAATAATAGATTTAAAAGGGTCAAGGAGGTGCGATCATTTGCATGCAGTTTCGATTCTCACTTCTTCTCAAGACAAAGAACACGTCGAATAATGGTATTTTTTTTAACACATGTGGAAATACTGTGTACCAATGTTATTGTTGTGGGATAAGTCAAAGCAATAGAGAACAGCAGAAAGTAATTTACTTGCACATTATAGATAAATATATTATGTTGAGCCACGTTTGTTGTTTGTGTGAAATCTATATTTATACGAGATTTTCGAGTTAGATTTTGAGTCGCGAATAACTGTGCAACATGAAACTAGTCTTGTGCTGTTGTCTTCTAGTTTTTGCAAATGTTTGCAATGGTTTCCTTTGGCATTGGTTTACGGAGGAACCGTACAAAAATCCAAGTGACAATAGTAAGGGAATAATTTTTGAAGTATTGTATTTATTTGTATTTCTATAATAATACTGTTTTTACAACGTGCGAGCTGAAAACGATTTTTACTATCAGGTCGAATATTCTATGACTGTTACAAAATTTTTTGTTTTGTTTCAGTTGAAGAAGCGGTGCAAAAATGTCAGAAAAACGAGATTTCAAGAATAATAAAAATGTTTCGTTCAAAAAATCTGACTCTGAACTCGAATGATTTTGAAGGAATCAATATGAATCTGAATGATTTGATTTCATGTCTATTGAATATCGTAAGAACGTAAGATTAGTTTTTAATAATAATGTTTTTATTGTTCAGTGTGATGTGGAATTTGTTAAATTCTGATCTTGTAAACGACAAAAAAAGTTCATTAGTATAGCATTTAAAATCAAGCATAATAGTAAATCTAATACTGAAAAACTTTTGTAAAAAACAGTCATTCTAAAAAGTTTTGATTTTTACAATTGTTTCTATTTTTGAATGTATTTTTTTTGTATCAAGTTCAATATTTAGAACAAATAATCGTCTAAAATCAAATGTTGAAGTTTTTAGTTCTGAGTTTGTATCTTATAAAATGATTAATTTTTGAATGAATGTACCTAATGAATCAATATTTGTTTGCGTGCCTTTCACAATGAAAAATTTTGTTCCCCGATAATATTCACTATCTACTTACACAATCAACATGCAAAAATAAGATGTTGCTCACGTTTAATTATACTTTGTGGCGATTTCTGTCTAATTGTATGTGGTTTATGACTTAAATTATAAAAAAAATGATGACTGTTTAATAAACATAATTGTTTAGCACGTTCGAAAATAAAAAATCCCCTTAAAAAAATTCACCAAAATGTCTTTTTTCTGCAAAACTAATTATTCGTAAATTTATTGCATATAGACCTACCCCTGTGATAAAAAAAATATATAGTTTTTATACGAAAATTTTGTTAATACGGTTAAATTCGTGAGAAACATGATAATTTTTGTTGAAACAAAAATTTTTTGTGTAAAAATAGTAGCCGTGGAAACAGATAAACAAAAATAAAAATGTTGAGATAGAATATTCGAAGTCCTTAACATGAATGTTTCTTTCGAAAGATTATGAAATGTTTTAAAGTTGAAAATAAATTCTAATTTCGATTATGTACCGATTATCACATAATTATGCAAATAATTTTCTTACTTTCAATAACAATAAAATTTGAGTATAAATTATTACAAACAAAATACTTTGTTATGGACATTATGGATTGTCAGTAAAAAGAACAACTTGAATCCCGAGTAATAATAATTGACAAATAAATACAAAAATTAATGCTCAAATTGTAACTATGCATATAGATAGTTCTTTTATAGTCAGAAAAAGTTTACTCAAATCAATTTGATTTTTTCGTTTTATTGAATTAAGAAAAAGTAATTCAGTTAAATAATCTCATGATATATCTAGTGAACAAATTCAAATGACTTTATATTCCTCTGCTGAAGACTATAAAAATTATGCAACAAGAAACTAATTAATTCTAACAATAACTCTTAATAAAAATATCCTAATAATAATATTAACAACAGATGAATAAATTTTTTAGGAACATCCCAACAAGCTGAACCAAACAAATATAGACTCGAACTGGGGAAATCAAAATGAAAATAACTGCTGTTAACTAGTATCAGGTTTTATATTTTAATAAAATATACCACTCGGCTTTTTTAATACCTTTAAACGACGTTTTTCATTAGCACCTTTAATTTTCCTTTCTTATCCTCGCCATGTTTATATACGCGATCGACATACATTCGCTTAAAAACCACATGAACAGTAAAGCACTACATGACGTCGAGAACTATCGAGTGTGAAAAAAATTTCCTTTCTTTTCCTGACCATATATGATCGATAACTCCATGCGGCGTGGATACAGAATTAAAAAAGCAGCGCTATGGACCAAAGGGTTCGTAAAAAGATACTTCCTATGAGAAAAGGCAGTTTTTAGTGGTTGAGTGTTTTTCCTTTCAACAAAAACGAAAAGAAATAAAAAACTACAAAGGCTTCTCGTGTTTGGTGCTTTTTTTTATAGTGCTCCTATATTCGATTAGTTTCTACGTCATCATTTTTCGTTTATGTGCTAGTTCAGTTACAAAGAGAGTGAGTTTTTCAGGTTTTTTTATTCGCTGAGTAAACTTTTGAAGATATTGGTTAATTATTTTAAAAAAGCCAGTTTTATGGCATATGTTATGATTCAAAAGTAATGAAACATATCCGGATTTTTCAGAAATAACTTCAGTTCACAGCGAATTTCACAAAAATTTTTACGTTCTCTAGAGCATAAAAATGTCATGTTCAAAAGAAATATTGTTAAAAGCACTTTTGTGTTCTCTGTAATAGCATGTGTAAAGGGGACAAAGAGATGCGATTGTGTAAAAGATTATTCGTTCCATTCTCGAAGGTGTTTGTATTTCAATAAGTATTGCAATATTTGTGAGAAAAAATTTAGTAGTAAATGACAGAGGAAATATTTACCTTCAGATCATTATTGATAAACAAACAATGTAAAATCACGTCTGTGACGAATGTGCAATGAATATTTGTACGAGGATCTCAGTTTTTTTTAGAGTTGTCAACAATATCTCAACATGAAACTACTTTTGGTTTGTTTTCTTCTAATTTTTGTATCTCATGGCTGCAATGGTTTTTTCTGGAATTGGCTCGGGGATTTGTTCTGCAACGAAGAAGTAGACGAAGTTCCAAGTGAGAAATAAATTATTACAAAACCGTTACTTTTATTACTCTTATAATATATTTCAAACGAAATGATTTTTAAAATATCAGATACAATACAAAATATTTTGAAAATTAAAAAAAAATTTTTTAATTTCGTTAAGAAATTAGTTCATTGATAGAAAAGGGAATTCTATTGCACTCTATTGCAGAATAAGTATTATAATATTTTTAATTGTTTTAGCACCAGATGATGATGGATTTGAAAAATGTCAGAAGTTTGTGAATGATAACGACATCGCGAAATTCCTACGCTTGATCAGTTCAGGATTTCAAAACCTGAATATGAGTGATTTCAAAGGCATGGGAAATAACACGGGACAATTGATTTTATGTGTACTTGAAGTCCTACGAAAGTGAGATGATTTTGATACATTTTTTTCTGTTTTTTCAATACAAAGTTTTTGTCCCCTCGATATATTTTTGTGTATAGAACTATTTCATTTTTTTAAGGACATAAATCTTTTCAAGAATGAACTGATTGAACAAATTCTCGTTAAGAACCAATAATTGAGCTCAGATAACGCTTAAAAAAAGTTCAATTTGCACATTAAAAAATTAGCCTTTTTTTTCTTCATTTACCTCAATTTTATCTATGAACCATAAATTTTGAACAATCATGCAGACTGTGAACTTTTTCAGGTCAAAGTCCAGTGAGTAAAGAAAAACAGATAATCTTTCTGATACCTAGATGAAAATGCGAAAAAGAAACACAGAAAAATTTTGTTACCCTTTGTGTAGTTTCATGTTTCAATAAAACCTAACACTCGACTATTTCAAAACATTTATCGATCACGCTTTTCACTTAAACCTTACGCCTTCCTTTTTTATCCTCGATGTGTTTGCACGATCAACATACATTGGCTAAAAAACCAAGCGAACGTACAATAAAGCACTACACTATGTTGAGAGCCATCAAGTGCGAAAAAATTCCCTTCTTTCACGGACCTAATGATCGATAAGTTCGTGCGGCGTGGGTACGTAATCAAAAAAGCTGCACTCCTGACCAGAGGGTTCATATAAAAGATACCTGCCACGAGCAAAGTCACTTTTTAGTGGTCGTGTTTTTACTTTAAGCAAAGCCAAAGAGGAAGAAAAAATTACAAAGGCTTTTTCTAGAGTTTGGTACTTTCCTTGCAGTGTAGATTTCATTAATTACTGCTATATTAAATTACGCTTCTGTGGAGGTCGAATTGCAAGGAGAATAATTTTGTTGTTTTCCAGATACGGAGGATAATTGAAAAATTTTTTTTTTTATAATTTTGTCGTGAATAAATGTGTTTTAAGTTATTAATTTTTTAAAATTTTGTTTGGCGATTCCATGAGAAAATTGAAATGATTTCTTTTTTTTTGATCAAGTTTGGATGATTGTTAGACATACATAAAATTCATATAGAGTGAATTACTAGTGATAAGTAAGCCAATAAAATTTGATGAAGTTTTAGTAGAGTTTTCATTCAGAAAATTTTTTGAATTCAATAACCTTAGAATTTGTCTAATGTTGAAAAGTAGATGAACTTATTTCCATATTTCACTAATAAAGAAACTTATTCCAGTTACAATTTTCCGTTAATTATTTCAAAATAAGAGAATATTGCATTAGCGATTTTCGTGCTATCTTCCATTTTTGTTTAAATCATGTGATGAAATTAACAACATTCTGCAATAAATTTTTAATCGAATTGCCATATCCTAAATTTCGCAAAACTGTACATATTAACATCATTTACATTCAAAATAACTTACTATATTTGATTAATTCAATTTTCATTTGAGGAATACCTTTCGATTTGATATTCTAACCATTTTTCACGAATTAAACTAAAAAAGATGAGCAATTTTTAAAACGAATTTATTAACAAAGTTTTCGTTTATTTCGAAACAAACATACAAGTATTTTTTTCAGTTTGAAAATTTAGTCATCGAATCGGTTACTTGAGTCTAAGAAAAGATTTTTTTTTATCATCATTTATCAAAGGAAACAACACATTTATGTTTAATGAAAAAGCTGATAAAGACGATCATACTGTAGAAAAATCATCGTAAGCAACAATAGAGAATCATTAGATGTCTTTATTTTTGGAAAAACATTTTTTTTTACTTCTGATTCTGGTATTCCCCAAATGATTGTAAAATCACTACTTGGATTGAAAAAACTTGGCAGACGTTCTCTACTAGCATTTCTTCCACAACTACAGCATGTTCAAAACGGTTTTTCTTTTTTTCCCCTTTATCATCGGTTGTCCAGTTTTTTGCGTGAACAATCCTTCATCAGGTATTTTTATTTTATTTGCATTTTATTACGATATACTGTTACATTTCACGAAATCCGAAAAATTGCACAACAATTTTTTTCCATAAGTCACTAATGTAGAGAATATTTTCAGGCCACTTCAGATTGACAAATATCGAAAAGAATGGAATCTTGCAGAATGGCATAAAAAACAAAGCTTCATTAATACTTGATTCTCCTGATATTATTTCATTTCCTTCGACAATGGATTACGAACTGGAAGAGTTGAACTTTTTTTTCAAAAATGTATCGTACGATTGCGAAAAACCTCGAATAAATTTTGAGGAAAAACCGATATTAGAAAATGTTGTCGTGTTTTTTGAAAAAAGAGAGCGAAACATTAATTTATCTCTTCGCTTTCCCGTTTCGCAAATAGTCGGAGAAGTAGAATATTATCATTTTCTAGATATGAACTGTCCAGGGCAAGATGGAATTTTGACCATAAATTTAAGTGAGAATGAGATTTTTTTCGTTACAGTTCAAAAAACTTGAATATGTTTTATGAAAATTTTATTTATGTATTTTTTGTTGTTTTTTGTAGTAAATATGGAGATTTTTTTCAACATCCAAAGTTCTAAAGAACATGAAACTCATTGTCAGAGTGAAGTCAATATTGAAAGTGGAATACTCGATATGAAAGTGAATGACCTTTTTGAAGGTAAGATTTTGCATTCAAATTTTATTACACTAATTATTATTTTTGAACGTGATATCCTAAAAACACTTTATTTGAAAATCTAGTCGCCATTTTTTATTTGTTACATTTAACTAATAGCAACTTGCAATTATCAAATAATAGAAGAAATTCCTCGTTTAAGAAAAACTTAGTTGATAAAAATCGTATTATCTGAAAAGTTTTTATCGAAAATTGTATCAGTGGTTAATTATTATTAATAATCATTGCATTTTGAATATGATTCATTATGGTAATTTATCCGCATCGCAAAAAGCATGACTTAACAATTAAACAATTCTTACTATTGAAACAGAATCAAAAAAGTCAATCTGAAATAACGCATTATTTCGAGTTTTTTCTACAGAAACTGGATTTTTTCACGTGTTGAAAATCAGTGAAGCAACGTACATCAAGCAAGCAATAAAAAATGCATCAGAAAAAATATGCAAAACATTGATCGCTGAAAAAGCTTTTGAGGGAGTTACACGAAAAACTATTGGAAACTTTTTCGAAAAATTGGGTCATTTTTTTTCACAAAGGTATAATGAGCATTCAAAATAATTTTATTAACTGATTCAACCTCTTTTAAAACAAATCAAATGAATTAACAAAGCACATTGAGTTTCGTTTAAAGTTAAGTACTTTATAACTGAGTCCTGAGTCCTCGAAAAAAATACATATATATGATTTTTATTTTTGATGAATAACACCACACTGATGAACGTCCAAGACTCATGATAAATCGTCGAAAATGTTGGTCCTACCTTATTGTTGCAGTAAGTTCACATATCACTCTCGAAAATTATAAATATTCAAAATTAATTAACTACACAGAAAAAAATGAATAGTTCTATTATTTTTGCAGGGTCCAACTCAACGGAGAATAGAACCTTATCAAAATTCACTGCTTACAATAGTTGTGCGTTAAAACGCAAGTTACAACATTTAATAACGCTGAATTCGATCTCACCTTCGTATTTCGTAAAGTTTCATCGACTGCCAGACTTACATTACTCAAGTATAAGCGATGATTCGTTCTCGCTAAATTTCAGAAACATGGAAATTTATCTTGGAGCGATAACTCTTTTGGAACAAAGTTCTTCTGATGACAATACAGATTTGAGTATTCAAATATCAGATAGTACAATCAAAGGGGATATTCTCTTCAAATATCCCAATTCGCAAGAACGCCCAATGAACTTCTATTCAAATTATGGTATGAACGTTTCTGTCTTCGAATTTTTCCAGTATTTATTCTAAAGGGTTGTGCAACAATAAGGCAATAGTTAACGTAACTACATTGCATTTTGTTAATGAAAATGAATCTTTTCAGTCGTTTCCGAATCATTATAAGATTCTGATTCAAATTCAAGGTCATTTCGTAAAATTGCTGAGATTTGATAATCATTTTGTATTCTCTTAATTACGATTCCGGTTTAACTAGTTAAAAAATTTTTTATTTTTCAGGAAACATATCAATGACTTTAAACAATATAAAGACGATTTCTACAGCAAATAATAAAGAATTGATGTTCAAGTCTACCAGCAGCATTATTTATATGAGCTATCCAGAATTTCAATTCACATCAAAGGACGATTTACGTAAGAATAATTTAATAAAAATGGTTGCAATGATCATATTTTATAAATACTGTATGATTTTAAATTGTGATACGTTCTATTTTGTTGTAATGAGTTATTTTATTCTTAGCTGGACCAGAAAAAACTTTCTTGAGAGAAAATGAAGGATTTATTTTAAACAAAATACAATGGAAATTGAACGGACATGCCGACAGAATTGGCAGTCAAATAACTACAACTATCTTCAATGAGAGAAACTTAAAAGCCGACATGTCGTTACTCTTGTAATTAGCAAAATATACTTAATAATTTTTTTTATTTGCAAATTTCAAATCTGGAAAATCTGTATCAAATTCAACACCTAAAAATGTTACTTGTTTAGTACAGAATATTTTAATAAAAAATATTTGAAATTCTTCAAAAAATATACATTCATAAAATTTACATACTGAGAAACAATTCGAATATATTTACTTTTTTGATGATACTCGTAATTCGATTTTTTTTTATCTAAATATCTTTTTTCAAATTTTTCCTGGAAAACACACGATGGAATAAAATCTCATGACGCTTTACCACGATTCACATTACAGTAAGTTTACACATAAAAATTGATAAAAATGAAGGAAATGTTCATTAATGTAACAATTACTTTCAGGAGCAACAATTGTGTCACATGAACAATTACCCGAGACGAAAAAAACGCAGAATAACTTGTTGAAAAATATTCTCAGAGAAATGATCAGAATCGATCAGAACAGAAACTTTATTATTCAAGGAATTCACGACAAAAGCGATGAATATCCAGAAGTTCTGGTAGTAAAAAATTTGAAAATGAATTTCGGAAGATTTTCAGTCTCTGAGAAAATGTCACCTTTAAACAACGATCTCTTGAAAATAAAAGTTTTGAACGTAAATGTCAGATTTGAAGACATAAGTTATATATTTAAAGATAAAGTTGCTATTGGGTTTTCGGAACCATCTCGTGACTTGAATCGATACTTTGGTGAGTTTCTCAAAGTTAAAAATTTTTTCTAATATTTACCTGCTTCAAGGGGTCTACTTTTTACAGAGAACATGGAAATTGAAGTATTGAATATAACTCAATTTGTGACTGATGATGCAGGAACGCCGATTTTTAAGTGCAACAGCA
>JAPYZL010158447.1:0-21799 GCA_030522825.1 Platygaster orseoliae
TTCGGGCTTCGGAAAGCCCGGCGCTTCAGCGTGTCATCCCCTCCCCTGCCTACTGGCCGAGCGCGAAACCCCTTATTCAATCGGGACCTTCAATTGTAGCTCGTAATATTCGCTGGATTTTCATACTTTCTGGAACGCTTTTTGTTTATAATTATTGTAACAGTGAATGAATGAGTATTAGTCGACTTTATTTTATTTCGTGGAAAAATTTAGTAATGAAAAATAATAATTCACAAAAAAATTTTAAAATGAGAAACTGAAATAGAATTTGACTTGAGAATCCTGAAATTAGAAAAATATACTTTTTTTCTGGAAAATTTACATGAATATTTTGTGAGTCACTGAAAAGTCCGACGATTTGATAGAATTTCTTGAAAATTTTCTTACAAATCTAAGTTATATTTATTTTTTATTCAGTAAAATGAAGTTGGATTTTCATAATTTTGTCTAGTCAGAAAGGTAGAGTTTTTTTCTGAATACATTAAGTACTTATCATGTTTCTCCATTATTTATAAAATTTGAAGGTTTTTCCGATTATTATGGATTTTTTCAAGATTTCCTAAAGTTTCATGCTCGGGGACTAAATTAAAAAAAATTTTTTTTTATTATGGATTTATTACCAAACTCTATCGTCACAGATATAAGCTATTCATAGATTTCTAAAATTTTCGTATTGTGTGTTACTAATAAATTTTTGAAAAATTCTCCTGTGATTTTGTAGATTTCAAGTATCTAAATGAAATTTTTATATTTACTTAATTTTTATAATCGTAACTGTATTTTTACAATTTGAAAAATTATGTGGCATTTTTATAGATTTATAAATTTATTTCTAGATTATGTACTCTGAGAAAAAAAGTGTAATAAATTTTCTAGAAAACCATATCGTAACAGTTTTCAAATACTTCTAGATTTTTAAAATTTCTGTAGATAGCTGTATAGATTTTGTATACTGTGCTCTTCTATTTAAATTCCAATAGATTTTCAATATTCTTAGACTTTTAAACATTTCTGGAAAAACTACATCTACTTATAAATATTTTACAGATTTTGTATTTTTCTAGTTTTTAAAGTATTGTCTAGCATGAAACAAAATTATTTTAGGTTTCACTTATTCATGAAGAATGTCAAATAGGTTCTTTTGGATTTTATGCTCTAGAATTTAAAATTCTACGGATCTTCAGTATTCGTTGTTATTATTCAGGAAATTGTTCCTATATAAATTTTTATTGCTTTTAGTGTTTCTGGTATTTCGTTGGATATGTACACTCAATTCTTCAAAGTTTTTTACACTCTTAACAATTTTTCATAATTTTAATTTTCTTTTTTAATTCACTGGAACGAAACAATTTTTAAAATATTGTTATTTACCACGTTATGCTTACCAACAATTGAAAGTGATAATTGCATTTAAGAAAAAATTCTTCCAAGTCCAGAAGTTTAGTTTTTTTTTTAATTAGTGAAATAAATAATGCCGAAAGCCCCATCGTTAAATTTTCTTCTATTATTTAATTTGCATTGTAGTTATTTACAGTCCTATGCATGATTTCTTGATATTATTTTTTAATTAAAAATATAAGTATTTATTATTTATGAATTATCCGATATTTATATGAAATAATGATCAATATTCATCCAATATTTCCCCAATTCCCTAAAAAACAACGTCATTCGAAATCCTTCCACTCTAAAAAACCCACTCCACAATAAATCTTTACTTAATTCTAAGCCCGCCAAAATCACAGTTCGAGACATTCATATGTAAACGAGTTTCGCCTGTGAAAAAATCAGGAAAAAATCGCAAGGAACAGGTTACACTAAATGAGAGGCCAGTCCAGCCAAGAAAAAAAAGTTCACGTGACATTTAGATATGTCGCAAACTTGAAACGGTCGCCGAATTGCGATTTTCAGCCGGTGCAATATCATTGTTTTTAATTTGCGTTCCACTGGTTGAGCATGCAAAACCACGTGTTTGCGTACACCGAAAGAGAAAGCTCCTGCAATTTTTTTCCATCCTTCCGTTTTGCAACACGCGCGTGTCGCAAGGCGAAAATTGCCGCTTCGGACACGCGAATTGCGAATGTCAACGTTCGCCAATCGATTTATGCCGTCCACGATCGGACTTTAATGATTCGCGGCGGAATCGGTATTTCAGCGGAAATCACGATCGAAAATTATCGCAAGCTGTTCAATGCAACAAAATAGCGGCAAGTAATTAGGTGGATTCCTTTTTGGATTCTTTAGTTGTTATAATGTTTACTTGAAACAGAGGTTGTTTTTGTGTTATTCAAGGAAGTCGAGTTTTCAGAAAAGAGCTTTTGTAGGTCAGTTTATTGTTTATTAAAAGGAAATATTATAATTATTTTTTTTATTTGTAACATGGAGAAGGAAGAAAGTGTTTTTTGGGAGAAATTTTTGATACTGTGGGTTTGAATAAATTAAGAGGAATAAAGAAATGAGAAATAAAATAGAAAATTATTTAAATTTTTATGTATAAAATATAGTAAATTTTTTGAAATGAAATAATGTTTTTCATTTTAAATATCCATTGTTGTTTCATTTTTTTAAAAATCACCATGAAGTTTTTTTTTCAAATGTCAACTATGTTATAAAATTATTGGTTTTTTATGAAACAGTTTGCAGTAAATTTTTAAAATATCATTCTAGATATTTCGCTTGTGATTTTTAATTATTGTTATGAAAAATTTTTTAAATGACATTCATAAAACTGAATAAAATTATGTAAAAATTTTTCAAACTCTTTTATAAAACTTTTTCGGAATTGATGGTTTTATTGATGTTTATGACTGCTTTTTGAAAATTTGATAAATTTATTTTTAATGATAAACTTTTAGAAAATTTCTAGATTTTATAATATATGAATCTTTTTTATAGTTGAGGGTTACGGATAATTGTAAAAAGTTTATTTGTGAATCTGAAATAATTTTGATTTTCATTATATTTTTTTTAACTTTGTAAATCTATTATAATTCATGTAACAACAAATTTTTGAAAAATTGGATAAATTCATTTAACTGGTTTCGAATTTTTTATCATTCTTTAAGTTTCTTAAATTTTCATAAATGAATGAAAGAGATGTTCTTATAAATCTTTCAAAAAAACTGATGATCATTACAATCAACGAAGTTTCTGAAGTATATTTAGAATTCAGCACATTTTATGAATATTATACAATAATCAATAATATTTTTATATTTTGAAAGTTATTTTATTTAATTCACAATATTTCAAATATAGTAAAATATATTCAACATCTTCAAATGAAATAAAAATTTATCAAGCTCATATGCAGATTTTTCGTGATTCACGAATATTTTTGAAATTATAATAAACACGATTAATTATATTGATATCAATTTTCTGAAATTCGGCTGATTTTCATAATTATAAAAAAAATATCAATTATTTAAATTTTCAATGCTAAGTATTCTGAAAAATTTTCAAACTTACAACAAACAATCTCAAATTCTTTAAATTGCAATAAATTTTTCATAACACCTATTTTTGTATGGATAAATATCGTTGCCGACTATTTACCCGATCGGTCATTTTCCCGAACGGTCTATTTCGCGAATTCGTTTTCCCGAAGGGTTTTTAATTTTCCCAAACAGAAAATTTTCCTATCAGCCTAATGTCTAGAAATGCCATGATTACACATTCACGAATTTTAAATTTCAAAACTGTAATAAAAACTTTTAATTAATAAATAAAATTTTGAAATTGTATTTTCAAATTAATTGAAAATAAAATTAAATGAAAATTTTTTTGTTTTGAAATAAAATAAAATTTACAATTAAAAAATTTATAACTTTTACCATGATTTTTTACCACGACTTTTAAATAACTTATAATTGAAATAAAAGTAAAATTCCAACCGAAATAAGGAAATTTATTCTTTGGGGAAAATTGACGTTCGGAGAAAAATACTTTCGGGAAAATGGCCATTCGGGAAATTATACATTCGGAATAATGACATTTCGAGAAAATGACCGGGAATCATAAATACAGGAAAGTGAATAAAACCTGAAAAGAATTACTTCTTCATATGAAATTAATATGCCAATTTTCAAACAAAATTTTTGTTATAGAATTTTATGTGAAAGCAATAAAGTAATTTTTTTTTAAACTTCTCTGAACTTGATATAAATTTTATAAAGATTTTATAAAGATTTTCAAAAATAGAATAACAAGGGAAATTTTGAATAAACAACGTTACTGTATCAAATAAAATAGCATTACATGCATATTTTGAAATTTTAACCCAGCTGTGAAATATAAATTGTTCTACTTCTCTAAAGTTATCATCTGTATAATTAAATATAAATCATAAAAGTTCTATTCAAGATCATGTATTTTACAAAGCAAAAACTGATTTTCAAAAAAAAAAAAAACCTTTTAGCTTTGAAGATATTCATGAAGATTTCGAAAAAATAAAAATGACAGCAATTTCAAACGATAAAATCAAAAAATGTCAAGTCAGAAACGTTGAAAATCATAAATAAATCGTCATTTATCCTATCAATATTATTTATAAGAACTAATCGAAACCGAAACTTTGGGAGATAAAACGATAAAAATGTCATGAATTCAAATTACGCAAATACAATATTTCACCGTTACAGAAATCCCAATCAAGAACTTATTACATTTCACTCAGAAACTCGCGGTCCGTTTGATTTATGACGGCATAAATCACGTGTGAGTGACAAACCCAATGAAGCTTTTAATGGGACTTCATTTTTTATGCGCTATTTCTTCACATGTCGAGAAACCTCACGTAAAAAAATTTTTCAAGGGGATAATTACTCTAGTTACTTTATTCCTAACAAATCAAATATAATTGAATACCGAGTATAGTGCGTTGATAAAAGTCGAAAACTTCAGAAATCATTCTCTGGAATTCCCATTCAATTGATTCATCGTTTTTTTGTTCATTTTTCAAAGTGTAATATAAATATCCTAAGAATAACAATTCCATAATGATAAAAAATGTTTAAATTTGTGATTCCAGATGGGAACTTTGCAACAGCAATCGATACTAAAAGGCTGCAATATAACATACAATGACGACAAAATCCTCGTGCACAGAATTTTCCAAACGATCGCCAAAAAATTTCCCAAACGTGCGGCGATTTTGTACGATGACGAAGCTGGGGAAGAGCATTGCTTGAGCTACGAAGAACTCGATTCCTGCAGTAACCGAATCGCTCGCGTTCTCCGCAAAATATGCCCAGGAAATCGCGAGGAAAATTTCGCAGCGGTTAGCGTGACGCCGACGCATCGTTTGCCGTTACTTTTGACGGCTATTCTCAAAGCTGGAATGGCCTATTTACCTTTGGATGTGGAGTTTCCTGGGGCTAGAGTGAAACACATCATGCAGGAAGCTGAACCTTCTGTAGTGATCATCGAAAGTGATGGTTGGTAGATTAAAAAAAAATATTTGTGCTCGTTTTACTGAGATTATTCTAGTTCTGGTTATAAATAGTAGTTTTATAATATAATATATATTATTATATCCCTATGAAAACGACGACCTATATACGACATATATAAGTCATATATAAGACCTATATGTGTTACACATATAAGACATATATAATGCATATATACGGCCTATATAAGGCATATATAACGCCTATATACAACCTATATGCGACTATATGTGACCTATAAATGACTCATATGTGACATCTATGTGACCTATATATGACTTATACATGACATAACTGTAAAATTTATAAACTCGCATATATGCTTTATATAGGTACAAGTATGTCATATAGGTCTTATATATGCTTTATATATGTCGTATATAGGTCGTCGTTTTCATAGAGATATATATTACTATATCCCTGTTATACATGATATATGTATATATTATATAATATATGCACTATTTTATTATTGTTTTGAAAAATCAAAAATTTTAAATAATTGAGTTTCCGAATTTCATAGCCACTAAATCCTGGAACAATCGCCAATCAAAGTTTAATCAATTTTCAATTTCTCAAAATCCACTCCTACAATGATGATCGTCAATATTCTCCGAGATTTTTCCTTTCACTTCATGCACAGAATTTCCTATCATAATTTTTGCATTTTCACCTTTTTTCTTGGTTCGTACGAGGTGTCAGCGCATTAATGAATGTCATGTAAAACGTTACTTCGAATCACTTACACGATCACGAATAATTAATGCCGCATTATTTAACTTGGCGCGAATGAATGGGGCGCATGATATCACTTTTCGCGGCGTTGATATTTCATTCCACGCTGCATTTTAATCTCGCAATTATGTCAATCTATTATTGTTCATCAAAAGCATGATATTCTAACGTCCGGAAGTTTCATCATTTTGCGAATCGATCATAATCGATGCATCTTTATCTTGAGCTAAGAAAAGAATTTTTTTTATGATCGAGGTATGAGAGTAAAAAAAGCTTCATTATTTCATTATGGTACTTGGGAAAATTGTGAATCATGATAACTTTTTCAGTATTTTTTTAATGATGGTAGGATAATTTTTAGATATTTTAAAATTTTCTTTAATCGTTTGCTGGATTTTTAGAATTGTAGGGATTATTTGTGAAGATTTTAGTTCATTTTGGAATAAATTGAGGATTTTAATACTTTTTTCAGCTGATAAATCTATTTACGACGGAAGAGAATGTATTACAATGGATGAACTTCTAGAAAAAGCGAATGAAGAATCAAGCGACAATCTCGAAATTGAAGGAAATGAAGGACAATTGGCGATTGTGCTTTACACTTCTGGAAGCACTGGAGTTCCGAAAGGTAAATCAGAAATGTAGATTTCGTTTGACAGTCTATATATTTTTTACCTACGTTTTCAATCCTTTAGCTCTCTAAAATTGTGAAATTTTCAAAAATTTCTAACATTATATAAAATATTGCAAACCTTTGATATTCTATGACTTTTTGTACAACTTGTTTGTATGTTTTGTAATTTTTGAATGTCTTCCAATTTTGTAAAGTTTCTTATTAATAATCACAATTTAGAATATTTTTCAATATTGTTCAAAAAATTACTAATTTTTCGTATTTCATGAATTCACTGACCATTATGAAAGTTTAGTTTCTTGTTTTTATTTAATTTAACAATTTTGAAAATTGACACGAATTGGGTAAGGCTCATCAAATTTTTTCAAGGTTTGACCAGTTCACGTATATTCTTCAGGATTTTTTAATACTTTGTGAGTTTCTTAGATTGAAATGGGAAAATGAAAAAAAAAAAAAATATTGTTAAGCAGAAATTAAAAAATATGATTTTAATCACAACGTACAAAGCATAAAAACTGAAAATCCCTATTTGTTTTTCATTTGATATAATTCTTATCTTTTTTCAAAAATTTCGATGTTTCTTAAAGTTTTTTCAAACTTCAGAAAAAATGACATTTTCGAAATTCAAAACTTAATAAAAACTTTTAATAAGAATTCATCTGACTGAAAAAATGTATTGTTGTTTCCTAATACTTTCAATGTGTTTGATATTTTTAAGAAATATAAAAAACATTATTACCTATATTTTGAATAAACATTATAAGAAACACAAATGTAAGATTGTTATAAATATTTTGGAATTTTCATCATTTTCCGAGTTCTTCAACATTTCGATTTTTTTCGAGGTTTTTCAGTTTATACAAATTTATTATACTTCAAGCGTAATACGAACTATTTAAATTTTTCCATGTTATTAAAAATTTGTTTAATTCATTGATTTTTAAAAATATTTTTCTAGTACTTTCATGTTTCTTTATATATATATATTTTTTTTTTTAATGAAAAGAAAAACATCATTTCGCATATTTAAAAAAAAAAGTAAAAAACACAATCTAAAAAATTTATAACATTCTTAGAGAATCTAAAAATAAAAAAAATTGTTAAGAGTTATTGAAAATTGCTTAGATTTTCAACACGTTTGTGTTGATACTTCCTGAAAGTCTTGAAATTTCAAACGTAATAAAATTTACATGTAACGAAAATCTCAAATTATATGAAAATTCTATAAATACATTAGGTACGTTTAGAAAACACATGCAGAAAATACATTTTCATAATTTTCATGATTTTAATAAATACATTTGGAATATCCGTAGTACCTAAATATTATTTTAATTTTTAAGCATTTTCTGCAATAATAACGAAAAACAATGTATAAATTTCAATAAAAAATTATCACAAGAACAATTCGCAATATCTATTAACATTTTAAAAATTTTACATGATTTAAAATTTTTTTTCAATTTTTTCAATTCATCCAAGTTTTTCAAATTTTCAACTGCTTACAATCTACATATTACAAAAATCCGAAATTATAAAAAAAGGTAATCAAATACATTAGGGTTTTTCAAAATTTTCATATACCTCCCAAGTTATTCAGATTTTCATTCAAAAGTAACAAAAAACGACTAAACTTGTTCACAAAAAAAAAGTGATAATAAGAGTGATTTACAAGATCTTGAAGAAAATTTTATATTTTATATATTATTATTAAATTAAGACATTTATTCTATAATACATATTCTATTCTTTTCTTACCCATGAATAAAATATGATTTCCTTCACGACTTGATTATTAAAAACTTGCGTTTCCTCCACATTGCCAGAAAAATATGATCCTCCACTTATTCAGAACAAAATTTTAAACAAACATTACTGCAAAACTCGCTTTTAACTTCCGAACTTCATATTCACCAAAAAACCTAAATCTGCAATCTTTAAGAAATGAATCATTCCTCCCCAGGTGTGAAATTACCCCACGCAACACTTCTAAATCGTCTCCAATGGCAATGGCGCGAATTGCCTTACGCTCGCGACGAAGATCGCTGCGTTTTCAAAACAGCCCTAACTTTCGTCGACAGTGCCCCAGAAATTTGGGGCCCCCTTTTACAAGGTCGAACAATTATAGTCGTCCCAAGACACTCCACTAAAGATCCTCAGCAATTCATCACGATCCTGGAAAAGCACAAGGTAAGAAATATTTTTTATACCATTCAATATCATATCCTCCTTCATATCCTTCATATCCTTGTTCTCGATCCATTAATTTTGTTTCAGATACAACGCCTCGTCCTTGTTCCTTCGCTTCTGCAGTCGCTGCTTTTATATCTCGATCTCCAGGTATTTTTGATTTTTTCATACCGAATCCTTTTTATTAAAATAAAAGTTATTATTCAAGTAATAATGTGATTTTTTTAATATTTATAAGGTTCTATTTTTTTAGTTCAAAAATTTTATAAATTTTTGAATTTCAAAAAAAAAAATATTTTTTTTTGGGAATTAACGATTTTGAATTTTACGAGTTTCGGAGTTTTACAGTTACACAAATAGTATTTTCCATTTTTCCTCATTATTTATACAATTCAAAGAGTTTTCCGGAGTCAAAAATGTCTATTTAGCTTCCTGCAATTCAATGTTCTAGGAATCAAACTGCTCTACAAAATTTCGATATTTTCAGAGACAGATGTCTTCAAAAAACCCCCCTCGAAAATTTTTTCGAATTCGAAAAGTATGACCTTTCCCTACTATGAACGATGAATTATTTTGGCTTTTTTTTTGAAACTGGATACCTGAAACGTCCACGTAGAAAAGCAGAAAAATACTGTCGGAACTGAGACTTTGGATTTGTTCCGGCGAAACGCTGCCGAAGTCGCTCGCGGAGAAATTCTTCGCGCGCTTCGGGAGCGCTGGGAAAATCCTGGCAAACTTCTACGGCAGCACCGAGGTCATGGGCGACGTGACATTCCACTTGTTGCGGGAGGCACCGAGTCGCGAAGTGGACCGAGTGCCAATTGGTGAGTGCGATTACGTGTGCAATTTATGTACCACTGACTTGCCATTTGACTTCTTCATTTACAAGTCGAGAGATAAGTTATGATCATGATTTCATGATTTATGCAATCATTATGGTCATTGGTGTAGGTGGAAAAATTGTTAGGCAGCACCTTGTGAAATGTTTATTCAAAAAAGCGATGTCATCAAAAGTAATAGGTAAATGTTGCAAACAGGTTGGGGAAAGTTAAAAAAATTTTTTTTTAAAAGATTGGTATTGATTTATTGGATGTCAGTGTTTTGGGAAAGAATTTTTTGGTTTAGAGGTTTCTGTTTTGAAAAAAAGAGAAATTTTTAGTACCTGGGTTTAGCGTTTTTCTGTTTTTGTGATTTTTATATTGTTTTACTGTTTTATGATGAAAGAATTCTAATTTATAATATACCTATATGACATTGTTTTACCGAAATAAAGTTATAACATATAAAACATATAAAATTAAATTATGTATTTCGAAAATTGTCGATACTCTGAAGATTAAGAAAAAACTTTTTATGCAGAGTCTTGTGAAAATGTTTTTTGAAAAAAAGCAATGTCATCAAAAGTAATGAGTAAATGTTGAAAAATTGTTTGAGAAAATTTTGAGAATTTTTTCTCGAAAAATAAGAATTCTTGATTTATTAGATGTCAGTGTTTTGGAAACGAATTTTTGGTTTGGGAAATTCTGTTTTGAAAAAGAGAAAAATAAAATTCTTAGGTTTAGCGTTATTCTATTTTTGTGATTTTCAATTTGTTTTTGTTTTACTGTTTTTTTATGAAAAAATTCTAGTTTACAGTATATTTGACATTGCGTTACTAAAATAAAGTAATCACAAATAATTCACATTATATTATTTGAAAATTGTCGAAACTGTGAAGATTAAGAATTTAAAAAAATGTCTTTTTCGAAAAAAAGGAATTGTTGATTTTTTATAATGTAAGTTTTCTTCGGTTCTTGTGATATGGAGGTTAAAAGTTTTTTCGATCGGATGAATCGTAATTTATAACATCTTCATTTTTGAGTTAAAAAAGTACAGTAATACTGAATTTTGATATTTTATATTTTTCCAAAAATTGCACTGATAATCATAAGTAGTAGTCAAATTTTTTGAAAATCGTCAAAACTATGAAAATGTACTTAAAATTGTAAAAAAATTTTTAAAAAATTAAAACTTTTCAGTGTTTCGGTATGAGCGTTTATTCAGTTTAAAATTTTCTGTCTGAAAAAACAGAAATTTTGATTTTAGGTTTTTCTGTTTTTCTTGTTTTCAACTCATTGTTCTCGTTTTGCTGTTTTTTGATGGAAGAATTCTGATTTGCAACATCTTTAACATTGTAATACCAAAATAAAGTAATAGAGAATTGGTTTACATTATATTATTTAAGAACTGTCAAAAATACGAAAATTCAGATGAAAAAATATTTGTCAACAACTGAATTAGTAGAATTTATTATGTACCATCAAAATAATTATAAAATTTTCACGGGTTGCATTCTTTGTACATTAATATTGTTATGTTCTATTTGACTTAAAATAACAGTTTAAATTGTTTATTTATAATTTTATAATATCATAAGTAACTAACTAGAAATATGTATTTTTTTTGCGTTTTACAACAGTATTGTTTTAGTATAAATATTATGAAATTATGTAACATTCGGAACGTAATAAAATAAAATTTCACATAGCATTAAAGTAGCATAATAAACGAAGAATTTATTTGGAATGATCTATTATTTTTATTTAGTATATTATTATATGTACGAATATTTAAAAAAATCTGCTGCCAATGACACATATAGTAATATTTATATAATAATTTAAACAATTTGTTCGATATTCATAGAATATTTTGTATTGTACTCTAAAGCATATAAGTAAAAAATATACCCAACATTATTTTATGGCAAAAGAGTAAAATCATATGATATGAATAATAAATAAAAATCTAAATGAAAAAAAATATATATAACTAGATATATTTTACTATATGAAAACTATTTTTCAATTTGTTTGTTTTTTGTTAATTTTTTATTTTAACAATATTTACATATTCTACATATTATAATATATAGTATATTTTATTTTATATTTATACTACAAATTTTTTTTCACGTGGAGAATATATTCATCACTACTAAACAATTTCAAAACTGTCAAAATACTTTTTTATTTCTGAATTTCGTATCTACGAAAAAAAATTTCTAAAATATCCAAATAATAAATGTACAAATTAACAAGTTCTGATAATAAAAATTTGATCCATAGATAGCAATTTGCGTCCCACACATTAGAAGGTCAATTTATGAAATGCGGCCAGTCGTCAAAGAATTAAAAAAATGCAATCGGATTTCACCGGTTTCTCTAATAAATTCACAGACTTGCCAAAAAATTTATGTAAACGAATTAAAAATCATTATATTCAAGAACCAACAAAAATAGATTATAATCTTTTCGATTACAAAAAAAAAAATCCACTCCTTTTTTCAACATCCTGTAAAACCCGACCTCGAAATAAACACTTCATTGACTTCAAAATCTATTGATAACTAACATCGTCTCTTAAGCTCGTAAAGAACATGGATTTTTTGCCGATTTTCCCTTGAAAATCTGTTTTTCCGTAAACTGACAACGCTCTCCGTTTCAATTTGCAATTTAATGTATCCTCAAGTTATTCGAGCTCCAGCCTTTTATAAATTTTTTTTATTTTTAGCGGATATATTTGCATAGGCAAGAACAATGTGAAAATTGCGAATTTGATTGGGTAATTTCGCGTTGTTTACAGGAAAACCTGTTGACAATTCAATTATTTACATCGTGAACAAGGACATGCGCGTGGTACCCCACGGGGAGGTTGGGGAAATGTTGGTTGCTGGGAAGAACCTCGCTGCAGGCTACATTCGGGGCAGAGATCCTCACAGGTTTCTAGATAATCCACACGCGATTGACCCTGGTAATTTTTTTCTAATAGAAGAATAGTGTTTTTCCAGTAATTTTTTGAAATTAAATGTTAAATAATTTGTCTATTTTCTTATTTTATTAATAAAATGACATTTATTTTAAGAATTCATTAATTTTTTTGAAAGATCACGAATAATTTTTCCTGGATTTCACAACCCGGATTTTCCGCATGACGATGCGAAAAAACATGAATATTGATTCTTTTACCGCTGCGAAGTAGAAAGGTTTTTTAATTGTATTGTTTTCATGCTTACAAAGAAATTTATTAGATTGATTGCTTGTATTTGTCATTCTTTTATCACCGCATAATTTGCTGGGATTAGAAAACGTTTTTATAATCATGTTTTAATCCAATCTTAGTTTGATGAGGGAAAACTGGTCGCGATATTTTTTTTTTCATCGTTCTTGACAGACGATTTCGATTTCTAGTTTCTCAACAAATAGAGCGTTGCTAGGCTAGAAATAATTCAAACTTTCAATTCGTTATACACAGTTCACTATGAAAAATTATAACTTAGAGCTGATTTTCCTCAGTAAAATAGAAAAATATAAAAATTTTTTTTTTATATAAATTCGAAGAAATTTTTGAATTTTTTCTCTTATATAGAATTAATTATTAAAAATCTCAGTAAACCTGAATCACCAAAGATTGTAGCGAATTTGGTTCTTTGGTGAGCTAATAAAAAAATTTTCCAGAATACCCAAAAGTCTTTCGTACTGGAGATTATGCTAAAATCGTCAAAGGCACAATTTTTTACGAAGGCAGAACCGACGCACAAATTAAAGTTCGCGGGCACAAAGTCGACTTGGCGGAAATTGAGAAAGCAGTTGCTATTGCTCCTGCAGTTGACAAAGCAGTTGTTCTATGCTACAAACCTGGAGAACTTTCTCAGGTATCTACCTGAACAGTAACTCGAATAAAAAAAAAACTTCAGTAATAATAACTTTCACTATTCACAAAATAACAAAAAAGATTGTCAACTGGAAGTGCCAGAATGTGCAGAACACTTTGGAAATTTTCATTACAGAATTTGGTGGCCTTCGTGACAGCAAAAGTAAACGCTTCAATCTCGAGTCAACAAATCGAAGATTTCTTGAGCACTAATTTACCACCTTACATGGTACCACAAGTTTTGGTCGTTGATTCTATTCCACTTCTTACAAATGGGAAAACAGATCGACAGGCTTTGCTTAAAGACTACGAAACTTTGAGTGTCAATGGTATATCTTTCTTACTGATATTTTTATAATATTAATGACGAAATTATTAAATAATAATACAATTTTCAGGTTCTATCGAACCAGCAGAATGCAGTTACGATGGCATTCCAGAAGAACACTTGGACAAGGCCAAAATTCTATTCCCCACAGTGGCATCAGTGATTGGTCGTGGAGTTCGAGGTATCATCGATGTTAATTCCAACTTTTACGAGCTCGGCGGGAATTCCTTGAACTCCGTGTATACCGTTACCAAACTCCGAGATCAAGGTTACCAAATCAGCATTTCAGACTTCATCACCGCCAAATGTATGGCGGAGATCTTGGCCAAAATGAAGGTCAACTGGGACTCGGACGGTTTCGAGGATCTTTCTTGTTCCAAGGAATACGTTTTTGAATACTTGAATGACTCACACAAGGAAGACGTCGTCCAGTGAGTGTCATTTTTACAATAGAAAATTCCTGTTACATCATTTCCTAACTTTTATCTACATCTATAATTTCCAGAATGATCACCAAAAGTTTCTACTCGAAAGCTGACCTTGAGCAATGGCTTATTCCAGACATCAAACGTGACGATTACCGAATTCTTATAAACAAAATCTGGAACGTCTTGACAAAAAAAGGTTTCAGCTTCGTCATCAAGTCCGTGGCAGATGGCAAGATTCTTGGTGTAGCGTTAAATCTTGACGCTCGAGACGAGCCAGAGGTTGATATTGACTCGAAGTTGACAGTGATCTTCGAGTTCTTGGAGTACCTCGAAGGTCCTATAAGAGACACGAAACTGCCTAAAGGTCTTGGCAAGATTTACCATAGTTTCATGATGACGACTAGTGAAGATCTCAGTCCTTCAGATAACGTCATCATGATGAAGGAAATGGAGTATTATTGCCTGGAAGTTGCGAAGGAAAAGGGCTTCGCTGGAATTTTTACTACGAACACGAGTCCACTGACTCAGGTAAACTTTCCTGATAGAAAATAATGAAACTTCCACAAAAATTTGTGTAACTTGTAATTAAATGTGGCAGATTTTTCGATTTAAGTACATGAATTTGTTGAATATTCATTTCAAATATTTCTTCGTCTTTTTGTGTTTCAGCAACTTGGAACGGATGTCTACAACTACGAAGTTCTTTTGGATTACCAAGTTAACAAATACGTTGCTCCCGATGGTTCAAGGCCATTTGGAAAAGCTCCGGATGATCAAAGAGCAGTTTGCTCATGGAAGCCTATCGTGTAAAATGACAAACGTCCAACATGAGCACATTTGTAAATAAAGAAATTCGTAATTTTAAGTTGAAAACAAAGAGCTTGCTCTGAGAATTATGTAAGTAGTATTTTATTAGTTGTAATGCCTTACAGAATTCATAGAAATGCAATACATGATTTTCCCACGAAAATCTGGATTGGTACATTATTTTCACAATTGTGTCGTTGTCAGTGTTTTTTTTAATACAAAACATTTTATAACAAATTCATGAATATTGATATATTTGATATCCTGACCTGAGAATATTTCCTCAAATGTGAAATCATCATGAATATCGATTTTTATTTTTTATTTTAAAATTTCAAGAAAACTTTATAAAAAAATGGAATGTTTGAGTGTTTAGGAAATTTTACTAATCACGAGACAAAAAGTTTTTCAGCAACAGCTAAATTAATGAGGAAATGTTCGACTGCAGGTGTCAAATTTTTGTCCCTAATTGTTTGCGCTGACACCATGTTATTTCCATTTGCTCCTTGGTCTGTGGCCAAATTTTTCAGCTGACTCAAAAGGTCTTGAGTTTTTTCCGTGATTTCAGACACAACTTGAGTTTCGGTGTACGAATTTTCGCACAATTGCACCAAGAACATCGCTATTTCTTTATGTGTCTTCGTCATCGTTAGACTTTCTGCAATCCAGAAAAAAAGCTTTGAATCGTTGCATTTTAACACCAAAAATGAAAAATTTTGATTTTGAGTTTTGAGTATAATTTTCAAATTACTTCTGGCAGCTTACAATTTAGTTTCGTTTTGACGATCGTTAATTTGAATACTAACGTTTTTTTCACAAACGATTTCAACAAAAAATGTTTTTACCTTTTGCGTGAGCTGCAACAGTTATTTCCGTCGCAGGTAAATTCACGAGCAAATCATAAAGTTCAGTTCTCGAAGAAATTGAACTGTCTTTGCAACCTGCTATGTAATAGGAATGATTCTGAAAAAATCGAAAAATTAGTAAAAAATTTTTTTTTCACGTTGCCATTACAAAGAGCTAGAAATTATATAATTTTTTTATGAAATTAAATAAACTGAAATTTTTCACTCACCCTCAATTCGCTCAAATCATCCTGACTCAACTCCACCCATGGAAACAAATGATTCGTGACTTCCCTGTGTTTCATAAGTGCTGGAAAAGTTCGCATCCACTTCAAAAGTTGCTCCAAACTGTGGTGATAGACAATAATTCTTTTTTTCAGCAAAAGAGCGGTGTAAATTAAAATAGTTTCGAGTTCAAAAGCTCTGATAAGTTCTCTGACGTTGCTGGATGAGAGAGAAAATTTTTGGTTGCATTCGTCAACTACGAAAGTGCCATTTTCCAGAGTTGTGCAAGAACCTTTTGTGAATACTGACAAATAAAGGCGAAGAATTTCGGTTGGACTTCCGGTTTTCTGATAAGATTTGCTGAGAACTCGGCAAAGCGTTTCGTATTTTTGGGGTTCAAATTCTTTGGCGAAAACTACGATTGCGAATTGTTTAACCTGTGGGGAATACAATAAAAAATTGTATAAATTGAGAGTTGATAGAAATTCTGAAAATGTCTATTAAATACTTCTATTAAAAAATATAAAGTTTCTTTCGAAAAAAACTGAGATGATAAGAATATTAAAAAAAATTACTCGAGGTAAATTTTTTTCCGAGTCGAGGATATCGCTCCAATGCACGTAAAACCAGTCAAAATCGCGTCTGTCGTACATGAAAGGCAAAGAATTATTAGGTTCGGACTGCACATTACATTTCCGCATGACCCAATTTTTTTGCGATTCGGAAATTTCAGGGTATGCCCAAGTCCAAAGAATATCTCCAATATCATCTTTTTCTGAAATGTTTTTACGAAATGTATATATCGTATACATCTTTGCGGTAGTTAGAAAAAAAAAGGAAAACATGAAAGAGCGTAATGAAAATGTTATACCTTTTATTTTAATGATAGTAAAAGGAATATATTTTTTAAAAGGATGTTATTTATAAAAAGGAAAATTTGAAAAAAATTATTTACGAAAAATATATAAGGTATGTATATTCATCATAAAATATAATAATAGCAATATATCAGAAATAAAAGATATATTTATTTAAAATAGAAGTATAACAAATTTTACGGATGCAAATGTTATTTTATGGATATGAAAAAAAATTGTTTTGAAAAATATATAAAATATATGAATAATAATGTCATACAATAAATCATAGTATACTACATTACTAGGATGATAAAATCATTATCTCACTAGTGTGATTTTCCGTCTTAGTAATTTACGATATTTTACAGTACGAGTACGGTAATGGCATTTTCGTACCGTAAAACGTTACGATTATAACGCTATAACTGCAATAGTACTGTAAAAAGCGTTGCCGACCATTTTCCCGAATCATTTTTCCCGAACAGCTTTTTCCCGAATGGTTATTTTCCTGAAAAACCATTTTCTCGAACGGTCTTTTTCCTGAATCCGTTTTCCCGAAGGGTTTTTAATTTTCTCGAATCGTAAATCTTCCTATTAGCCTAATGTCTAGAAATGCCATGGTTACGCATTTAAGATTTTTAAATTTCAAAACTGTAATAAAAATTTAAAATAATAAAGAAAAATTTTGAAATTTTATTTTTAATTTAATTTCGAGTAAAATAAAAATTAAATTTGTTCAATGTTGAAATGAAATAAAATTTACGATTTTGAAATTTAAAACTTTTACCATTCTTCTTTTTATTGAAGACTCTTCTTATGAAATTCGTAAATGTATACACTTGAAATAAAAGTAAAATTCCAACCGAAATTCGGAAATTAATACTTTCGGGGAACAATACTTTCGGGAAAATGGCCGTTCGGGAAATAATACGTTCGGAATAATGACATTTCCAGAAAATGGTCATTCGGGAAAATGATCGTTCGGGAACTTGGATTCGGGAAAATGACCAGGAATCTGTAAAAAGTATTAATGAATGCCTAATAATGAAGTTATGTAATAACTAAAGTAATCAATTTATTATAATACATAAATAATAAAACAAATAATTATGAAAATCATAGTTATAAAAAATTTTACAGATAAAAATATTTTTTTTATTTACATTCTTATAAAGTGATTGTAATGAAAAATGCATGGAGTAACTTTTTAATTTTTTGTGACACATACGTTTTCATCAATTTTTGACTGTAAATAATTATTATTTCTGTAAGGGTTGATTTTTAAATTCGGACGTGCAAAAAATTAAGAGCAGATGTTCTTTATTGGTAAACATTGTACCCAACCTTTCTGACGATTTTGATTTTGACAGCTCTAGAACCATACGCATGCAACGATCAATAAGTGCGAATTTTCGTTATTGACAGTAGGAGGTTGTTGAATCAGAATTTAATTTCCAAAATAAAGAAAATTATGAATGACCCATTATTTATAAACTGAAATATCTGATAAATACCTATTATACTGCAGGATGCCATATGTACGAGGGGCGCCATTTTTTAGCCATAAGTAGTAAAAAAAGTTTATTTTAAATAATTATTTTCGAGTATTTACACTGGTTAAACTTTTTTAAAATGCAATGACCATGTCACTTTTGTAGTATTTCTCCACAGACAGCAGTTTTATCAAAATGTCGGTAAAGTGAGAATTATAAATACCATTGCTTAGACCAGTGAAGTACATAGATTTCGAATATTTGAGCAATGCGAAGAATTTTTTACAAAAGTCAAATAATGTATCAAGATCTTATATTATGCTTGATGAGGAAACTTGTTATGAGTTATGTACATTTAAAAATGAAATTTTTATAATTCTTGTGCACATAAATTTTATGAAAATATCATGTCAACAGTTTACGTGTGATTTACTTTTTGAAAAAACATTGCAAAAGAATGAAGTCTTATTTGTTTGCTTATGTATAACTGATGTTATGATAAAAAGGCCACGATGTTAATTTAATTGTAGTTTTTTATGTTTATTTTTTTCATTCTAATTACAGAATCATTTATGTAAAGTGAAAGTAGAAATACTTATTGAAATATTGATGTCAATTGGTTGAATAAAATATAATTGTCGATAGTTTAAAACTCATTATTTGTTCACTTGAAATAACATTGCCAGTGATAAAAATAAATAATTTATATACGAAAAGTAATGTTTCGATTCGCAATTTTTATCATCGTGTTTTCAGTTTACTATTCGTTTGCCAGAGTAAAAAACTGATTTTTCAATTAATTTTATAATTCTCAATAAAAAAAAAATAAAATAAAATAATAGGAATATTTTATAACCAAATCTTTCCTTTTTTTTATCTCAGACGTGATTTTATCGCTGTAAATGGAAAGTGGAAATTTGTTTTTCGATGTTCATGAAAATAATTCGTATATTGTGTATCTTACTTGAAAATATAGTATTTATGCTACAATGTAGATTTCTCCCATGTAGCATTATTCTATTTTTCCCATTTATGCGTTTAATTTTTTACTTCATTTCGACCGAACGCAGGAATGAAATTTCCTTAATGGAGTATTCGTAAATTAGCGGCAGAAATCATTGTTCCCTAGGGGAATATTCATTTCCCACGGATCAAAGGAAATATTTCCCCCCATTCGTGAGTACACTGCCCATTGCAAGTACACCAAAAAGAAAATTTTGTTCCCGCGATTCATGCAAATAAAGTGGCCATTTCCATGCATGCATAGGAAAAATAATCTTCTAAATCAAAGTTCATGCAAAATCATCTCTTTTGGAGAACTTAAAAATGACAGTTCAAAAACAAAAAAACCACGAATTTCCACGAATGTTTACATCATTTCCCAAAAGATGTCAGAAATAAAACCTCGAATTTTCACGTGAGATAAATTTCGAAAAATGGCGGAAAATCTCATTATCCCGATGAAAAAAAATCCCGTGGATTCCGAAGGAGCTGTGAAAACTCAAACAGTTTTGGAAAGTCGTGGTTACGTGCTCGGAAAAACAATTGGGATTGGGTGTTATGCTGTGGTTAAGGTTAATTTTATTTTTTAGGAATACTCAAAGAAGTTTTCCTTTTCTGACAAATTTTGGAAACTCAAGAATTCGTTATATTCCTGTCATCACATTTATAAATTTGTTCGAAAAATTTAATAACAACAAATTTTGGTACGTTAAAGATCGCAAGTGATGAAAACCGCAAACACGATGTTGCCGTGAAAATCGTGTCGAAATCTCACGCACCAGCTGAATATCTCACGAAATTTTTGCCACGAGAGATCGAGGTTGTGAAGGGTCTAAAGCATGCGAATATGATCCGTTTTTATCAGGCTATCGAAACGACTCATCGGTAAAATCATAAAGTTGTTAATTTTTTATCACGTGTTTGTATATTCTTCAAAACAATTTTCAAATAACAAGGAATTGAAGGAGGGTTTTATTATACATAAACTTTGTGTGCTTTGTTAACAATGTGCATACTATAATTATTTACATGCATAAAAAACCATATCTTTGTATAGAATTACATCGATTTCTAATAAGCAACCTAAAATTAACAAATACTTCTTAAAAATGCAATTTTGGATGATAATTATATCATGATGATTTATTCATATAGGGTCATTCTAAATGAAATCGTCCAGGCAGTTAGGGTCAAAATTTTTTCTCTGCATGAAATTTTTTTTAGTTTTTACATCGAAATCGATTAGACACGTATTTTTTCTTTTTGCTTGATTTTGAGTTTTTTCGTCGTGGCGAATTTTTGAAAATTTGGCTAAATACTTAATTTTGCGCTATTGGCACATGTTAATTTTTTTTTTTTAAATGAATGCGATAACTTTGCGAAAAAATGACAGATCTTTGAAAATTTTTTTTCTGTTTTTAGTTAAAAGGTCCCTCTTAAAGAAAAAAAATATGAAACATGATATTTTTCCAAAAAATTTTCTTCTATTGTGATTTTTAGAAAAAAATCGTAAATTTGTGACCTCGAAAATGTCGGATTGCATCAGTTTTTTTTCCTTCATATTTTTTTCTTAAATAGTTATCTGTATAAACAAAATTATGTAGTAGCCCCTATTCGCAAAAATTCGTTGTTTGGGAATTATGATTGATCGTATTTTTTTTAATTAAACCGTGCTCCAAATGTGTCCATTGAATTACTCAAAGCTTATGACGTACAGAAGTTCAGATAAAGATCAAGAGAATCCACTGAAGCAGTGTTGCAGCAATTAAAGGATTACGATCGATGCATGCATGAAAGGCGAACGAAACTAAAAGTAAAACCGATATGTACATTATAAGAACATGCCAGCACGAATGGACTTTAGTACAATAAATGCCAATGTATGGGAATATTTCTTAAAAGAAATGTATGTAAAAAATCATTGTGAATTGCCATTTTTTTACCTGAATGAATCAAATGTTGATTTTATTCATTTTCTGTGAACGCAAAATGTTTGAAAATATTCAAATTTGAGAAAAGTTTAGACATGCTCATGCATTTTTATAACCATCTCTACAAGATAAAACACATAATTTGGATAAAGTAATTTGGTAGATAATGAAACTAT
>JAPYZL010158448.1:0-19347 GCA_030522825.1 Platygaster orseoliae
GCAAAAAAAGTGGCCATTTTTTTGTACATGCACGGAAAAAAATATTGTATGTTACATGGGAGAAAGAGAATGATTCCAACTCGTGCGTTTGGGCACTCGCTGCCGCTCGTGCCTAACTTCGCACTCATTAGAATCATTCTCTTTCTCCCTTGTAGCATAAATATCTATTTTTTATAAACCGATTTTATAAAAACTTTATAAAAAATGTCAGTTTTACAAAACTGTTTTCATAAAAACTATCGCTTTCTATAAAAACAGGTTTATAAAAAATTTTATTTTTATAAAACTTCCATTAAATTGTTTATAAAGTACGGAACTTCATAAAATTTGTTTTATGAAAATGAAATTTTAGATGAAAATGTTCCTATAAAAATCGAAACTTTTTATAAAGTTTAAATAAAATCGATTTATCAAAACGGAGTTTTTTTATGAAGATTTGGTGATTTTATATAAAAATCACAGTTACTAGAGTAGCATTTTTTTATGAACATTTTTTCACAAACATCTCGTTATTAACTTTTTTTCATCAACATTTTTTGATTCAACACTTCTTTACGAACAATTTTTCCCATCAACATTTTTTGCATAAAAACTTATTTATTAACAATTTTTTTCAACAGACTTCCATAAACATTGTGTCACGAAAATTTTTCCCATTAACATTATTTCATGAAAATTCTTTTCTTCGACATTTTTTCATTAACATTTATTCTTGAACGTTCTTTTCATCAACATTCTACTTCTAATATATAAAATCATTGATATCCTTCTTTTTATACTTTCACTGAATCTTTACTGATGAAAGAGTTAGAACTGTTTTTGCATAGATACATACATAATACATTGTTATAGCTTGAAAAATGTACACGAGTAATGTCTGTTTCATTCGATCTCTTTTGTTTACATTCCTTTTTTTCTTGAATCCATTTGTCTCGAATGAGCATGAGGAAATCATTCAATCAAGAACTCTGTAAATTATGCGTCACTAATTTAAAGCGACAAAGCACGAGCGTCCGTGATTAATCACGCAGTAAACAGAGAAAGGAAGAGAGAAGACGTTGTGGAGCACATTTCAACAAGCGGATGCAGTTTATGTCTGTTTTACGAAATGATCGAAAAAATGACACGATAGATGTCACATCAGGCGTTCGTTTCCAAGATGTAATTAATATTCAAAATCAGCATATGAATGAACAATAATACATAATCTTCATCCAATAATTACATAAAAACACAAAAAAAATGCATTATTTCGAACAAGTTCTCGATGACCAAAAATCTATGTGCCATGCACTATCAAAATTCAAAAAGAAACAATGTTTTTGACACAGATGTAAAATATTCAGACGACTTATTTTTCCATGCTTTGAGAAACACGTCACTCGCACCGGCCTCTGACACTTCTGCCTATAATCCGGTTTCGCGCAACTTCTCACACAATATTTTTCGAGAAGACAAAAGCCAATGATGACATTGACGATTGTATAAGCGAGTTTGCGTGAAGTAGTTTATTACTCGTATCTTTTAGTTTATGTTTTCCGGGAATCTCGGAACGTCTACGTTGTTGAGTTGAGCGTCTACAGCACGATAAATAATTTACATTAGGTTTCGCATACGTTGACACGTATTAACCCAAGGCCTCTAACTGCAATACGTGGCTTGGTATTTTACCAAAAATTATCTTTGAATAACTCAAATGAAAAAGCTTTTATCACAGTAAGGCAGAACTTTTCTACATTTAATGGAATTTTGCATGAAAAAACGTCTTTTATGTGTTTTTCTGGTGTAGGTATTTGTTTGAATTCAGATAATCACAATGATTACTTGAATTCGATTTTAAAACTTCTTCTTGATGTACTGAAGGCAAGTAGAAGTTGCTTCGACAACCTGTTCCACGTTTCTATGGAGTGTAAAAAAACATGAAAAAGACGCGTGAGTTACAACGACAGTCAATCTGGTGTAGACGTTTGAAATTTTCAGCACGTCACGATAGGATGTGAGAAGTGTCAGAGTAGCTGTCAACAAATTGTCACTTTAATGCCTAATCTTGACTCTGTGAACCACAAACGAAAAGGAAAATAAAATGCAAAGGATTCAGATTTGCAGTGTTGAGAACATAGTATGAATCTGTCCTACAGACGATTTTATACAGTGATATAGTTCATTTTGGTACAAGAGTCACATAGATTATACAGATAGAAGTGTCGTTTTCTTTAAGCACTATTAAAGATTTTCTCAAATTTCAAACACTTTCTAGTCAAAATGTATGAAAATGTACATACTTATATTTTATAAGCCAGCTATTCAAAACGTACGTTAGGTGAACATGTTTGAAAAATTTATAATTGAGAGACGCCTATTTGAGTTTAATGCACTTTCTATGATTGATGTATTAAAATATACCTAAAATTGTATACACTAGATATTTGAAACATATATACATCTATTAAATTAATCTAAACCAAGTGAAAATGTCACAATCTGAACTAAATCTAAGACACTTTTTATACATTTTAGACACTTGCTAGACAAACTTTTAGACACTATACAGACAATTTCTGACACTTGAACACCTTAGACATTATTTAGACATTTAAGACACTATTTAGACATTTTTAGACTTTTGAGACATTATTTAGACATTTTTAGACTTTTGAACACTATTTAGGCAGTTTTAGACGATTCAGACATTTTTAGACACTGTTTAGAAATTACTCCTTTTGGAGGATGGATGAAGACCTTTCATCTCCAAAAATCCTCAAACTATCTCCCTTGCCTCAAATTCCACTTTTTTCGTTCTCTCGAAATCCTCCGAAAATGAGGACAAACAGAGTATCGATTTTTCGACTTGGGTTGGGTCAGAGTGAAAAGCTCCTCGTCGACCGCGAAAAACGGCAAAGGGCTCAATCGGTGCAATAAAAATGAGCTGCATCGAATAAGAAAAAGGTAGTAGGAAAGGAAATCGGTTGTTCGGCGGTCAAGCGAATCGTGGGCAGGAGAGGAGGATAGGGGAGAGATGCTTCCTCAACCCGAAAGCCGCGGGCGAGTTGTATAATATGAGCGGGCCGCGTCGGAGTTTCGGCAGGCTATAATCAATTCTGATTGCAGTCCCAGGACTGATCGTGGCAGCATCAGTGGCAGCGGCAGCGCGATCCGATCCACTCTCTGATACAGGAAGGAAAAAAAGAAGCTCCAACTAGCGAGGGCCGGCTGCTGCAGGCCCATCGCGAATATCCCGGGCATCGAAAAAAAAGGATGAAGACAGTAGATAGGGTGGGGGCAGAGGGAGAGGGGCTACGAAAGAAGGGTTGCCGCGGTAGTCGAGTTATTAGCCGGGCCCTCGGCGCTCTTGACCCACTCCGCTTGTCGGGACCGTGACTGATGCTATTACGGGCCCCGGGGGGAACGACTCGACCAACGCGACAAAAAGCGCGACTGATCCGGTATTTATTTGTGCCTACAGACGATGACAGTCAACCAGGCTGCCGCTCACAAGAGCCAGTCCGCCCGCCATGTACCATCCTCAAAGTAGGCAACCATATTTGCATTCGTACTTGAGCATTTGCAGGGTGTCAAGCCACCGGGAAATCCGGAAATTCGGGGATTCTACTTGAATTTTTCAGTGCAAAAAAAAATTTACGCGGAAGGATACGTTACTGATCCATCTGATGGCACATACTGTAGAAAAAATCACTGTTGTACTCTATGCTTCAAGTATTTTACTACCAGGAGTTCCCTGATAAGACACTCAAAAACACACTGGAAATAAATAAGGAACCTTACTAGTGGGAAACTTAGAAAATAAAATTAGTGTGTAAGAAAATTTGAAAAACAACTTCATCTTAGCAAGAACGTGAACTTCGAAAGATTTTGAACTAAAAAAGCATTTTTCAAGGTGAACAACTTTCTGTTTATTATCAAAATTATTATTTAGCAAAATATTCTTCAATTATATTCATCACTTTGATCTTTTTTCATTATTTTACTGTTTTCTTTAGAACCATGCCAATTTATAATCTCATTTTTTTTTTTTTGAATAAGCAAATTTATTTAACATTTAACATAAATATTTATCATGCTTTTATTGAAGTATATTAATTCAAAATGATAGACATTGTTTCAGAATTCAACACCTCATCGCAACTCTGTACATAATCCAACGATGGTTTTGAATAACTTGTTCGGATGCAGGGAGAAATAAAACATACAAAAATTCAATCACTTTATAAAATTCAAATGTAAAAATTATTGTACTCAACAAAAACATATAATTCTAACATGCACTAAAAACATTTAAAGTCAATCAATTGTTGATTTGTTATTATATCCTACTACGAAATTTGTTTTCTTCTCATTTACAAAATCAAAAAAATTATTATATTGGAATATGTAATAATTTCTTTTTATAAAATAATAATGATATACCTCATTGTGAAATTATTAATTTAATAAATATATATTTTTACAAATTTTTAACAAGCTTCATAAACATGAAGTTGAAGTCGTGGAGAATCAAGTTTTCACGTAAACACTGAAAGTTAAAAAATTTAGTAAAATGTCTACTAGCTGTTATTTTGTTATTTAAAATTTTTGCTAATCCATATGTCATATTTTTATTTTATCTTAATTTTTTTCAACTTGTTTCACTCTTCTTCCTTCAGTTTTTATGGAAATTTATTTACTATTATTCTTATTTCTGTTTCTGTCATAAAATTAACTTTCATAACTAAAATTCATTTTCATCACTCTAACCTCAAACCGGACATTTTGACGTGACTTTGAGGCTATTGTGATGAAAAATTACGTTCGCAATCGTGAGCTATCGTCAATTTTCGGCTCGGGCAAAAACGTACGGATTCGCCAAAATTGACTCTAGCTCCCGATTACGAAAATAACTATCTATTAGTCTCCAATTCATTTCGACAGTAAAATGAATTTTATTTGCCGGTATGAAATTCAACATACATTAAAATTTCCCGCGTGCACCAACTGAACCCGCAGTTAAATCTTTTCGACAATTGTCAGCTGATTTCGATTTCACTACCTCGAGTAGAGAAGTTTCACTTCAAAACAAAAAATTTGTTTGATAAAAAAGTATTCATAAATAATTTCGTTACAGCGTGTTTCATGAGTTATGGTTTTTTTTTCTCTATAAAATAGATATAGAATATTTAATACACAGTATGTGAGAAAATCACCCGAGAAATATCCGGGAAATTATTTTCTGGAAATAACTGGATACCTCGATTTGATAAAGAAGCACTTGGCGATCCGATGGTTTGCAGCACTGACAACTGGAGAGCCTGTGTTATAAAATAACAATTTACACTACTCTAATGATTTCTTGGGATTTCCATGAATATCACGAAATCAAGCAAGAGATTTGTTGTTTATAAATATGTTAATGAAATTCTCTCTCATGAACAACTCTCATGAAAATTGACGCGAAAATTCGAATTAGTATTAATTGCTTCTCAACTCTTGGTCCTGACTCTTAAAGCTTTACGCCGCCAACGCTCCGTTAAAAGTCCTTAAGTGCCATGATTCTTTATTAAGATAGAATGTCAGCATTGGTTTCATTTCTTCGTGAAACAAATGGCCCGCAAGTTATCACCCCTCCCCCTTTTCCCCCTTTTCGTGAAAATCGAGAGCTACTGAGTGCAAAAAAAGAGGGTAAAAGGAAAGAATCTGGTGAGTAAACGGGGGTGAAGGAGCCGACCCTCGCATTTAAAAAATGTAAATTCGCCGCTGGGTAGAGGGGGTGGGTGGGGCGGGGGGGAATGGTGGAAATTGCACCAAGCTGGGGTGCGAAAATTTGTTCTTGCCTCACTCTTTTGTCAAGCCGAGCACCCTATTACCTGAGGCTATTATCCAATACAAAAAATCAAATAAAGTATGCTAAGTTACGCTTCGTAGACGTTAGGGACATTCTTCTTGCAGGTTCCCTCTTTGCCTTCTCGGCTTTTCATTGACTAGGCTTTCTAATTCGAAAAAAAGAGCTCGGAAATAATCGTAGTTATTTGTCTTATTCAGGAGTAAGTAAGAAAAGTAAGTAAGTAATAATCTGCCTTAGAAAACAGACCGTTTTTGAAAAACCTGTCTTTTTTTTCAAATATGCATATGCATATTCCTAGCTTGTTTTGCATATTTATGCAGTTTCAGCTTTCAGCTTTTATTTTGTTTAACCTTCAATTTTTCATCATTCTCGTTCGATAATATTAAAAATCACGTCATCATCAGTTGCAGCAGGAATCAAGGTGAAAATACTGTTTAGTATTTCATACATTTATTCTTACAGATTTTTCTTCTAAATTTTTTCGTGCATATGTTTAGTCGCTCTGCTCATAAGACACCGTAAAAGGAACGCAATAAATCGAAGGCTAACGAAATGTAAAATGTTGGACCAAGAGGAGGGCTAGCGACATATGTTTCACGTTATAATGTCATTCGCACGTTACCCTTCGCTACCTACAGGGGCTCTATTACGCGTCTCGTCTGTGTACGTGCGCGAAAGACGCGTGAGCTAAGTTTGAGGGCGCGAAAGACTATACATATTTAATGAGCTTGCGGCCTCTTTGCAGTTGTAAAAAGCAGACTTGGGGAATTTTTTTATTCAAATCTCATCTGGTGATGCGTCGAAGATACTTTTTCTCAAGAAGGAGGTAGTTATCAAAGAAAAATACGCTGGGTGCTACTTTTGAATACATAAACGTAATCCGGTGAGTGATATATATTTCAGGACGCGGCTCCTTCGTACGCCACTTCTCATTATTATGGGATCGATAGTCATCCCCTACAAATGTTTCTCCGCAAGAGTGTATCGTTCCGTGCTTTTTCGTCCATTATACATTACGCATACATTACGCACCCTATGTTCATCTTAGCAATACCTTGTTTTGGTCACTGACGCAGTTTTGATTCGCAATTGACTTTACGTGATATTATCAGTCTTAAACAAGATCAATCGATGAAAATTAATTGGTTTCACAGTTTTTATATTCATTTCCGATATCTGAAAAACTCATCTTAAAGTCAAAAATAATGT
This sequence comes from Platygaster orseoliae, assembly GCA_030522825.1. Lineage (NCBI taxonomy): Eukaryota > Metazoa > Arthropoda > Insecta > Hymenoptera > Platygastridae > Platygaster > Platygaster orseoliae. Next base: position 7,046 of record JAPYZL010158448.1, read on the forward strand.
TTAAAAAGTTGAAATCCTGATATAATTACACTTCCAGAGTGAAAATTTACTCTGAAGAACCAATAAAGTGATTTCTCAAGTTCAAACCCAGTCTATAATAAATAAATTCTTAATTATACACATTCATTACATCCAGTGGCATGTCCAAAGGGTGGGCTGTTGGTACTGAAGCCCCCTCCTCCCCCCCCCCAAAAAAAACAGCAATCCTATTATGCTATCATAATAGCATAATAGGAGGCCTATTTTCCGGCGTGGAACACATCTCAAGCAGGTGTATTTACGCCACTGGTTATATTCGCAAAAAATTCAATGACAAATAGTAGTCCTTCCCAAAGTCAAATCCCAGAACCGCCACTGATTACATCCAACCGAAAACGACGTTTGTTACTAAGGAACGTCTTCAATTTTTTTTTCCAATAAATCTCTTTAATTACCCAGTTACTTCAGTTTCAGTAGAACCCTATAACTTTCGTTATCAAATGAATAATTTACTCTCCAAAGAAATCCTACGTTTCCATCCCCCAGAGACTTATCACAAGCACTTGCCAACCGTCTAAAGAAAAGCGAGAGGATTCGTTTTCGAACCCGTTTCGAGAATAAAATATGCGAAAATGCGAGAGAAAACACAGAGCGTCGAATAGCAACCTTGATCTGCTACGCTCATTTCTTACGGTCCCTTGTATCCGGCACCATTAGCAGTTGCTCGTCCCATCATTCAATAACGCTCTCGATAACGTGTCCGCCTGATTGTACCCAGGTTTATACGGCTATTACCTCCACTGTAATTCTTTGCGACCCATCCGGTAAACACGTACGCAAGCCAAGAAATATTTTCTTTTATGCAAGTAAAAAACGGGGAAAAATTTTATGTGTTTTCAAATATGTGGGAGAATATCAAGTTTTCCTGCTCTGTTCTCGAAAAAGATTCTAAATTTATCATTTTTTCCAGCTGGAATTGAAAATTCATTTAGATTTTTCTACGTAACAGAATTTTTAAAGCAAATTTGCTAAAGATATACAAACTTTAAGTAATTTATGAATGTTTTGAAAATGCTTCATAAATTATTGTATTATTACAATTAACAAATTCATTGCAATAACTGAATAGAAAGAGGCATGATCATGTCACAAAGGAGGAAATACCATCTCGAGAAAAAAAACTTGGGCAACGACAGAAGGATTGAAAAATGTCATGGATTGGTCTGCGCAATCCGGATGACAAGAGAAATATTTACTTTCTGGTTAAGGATGAAAATCTTCGCGGAATACAAGAATAATTCAATTTTATTCTAAATGATTAATAAATAACATATTAAAAAATTAGATGTTTTCAGGTCAACATTGAGTACATTGTCAAATCAACGGCAGATAGAGAACAGATTAAAAAAGCTTCACTGAAAAAGCAATTTACTGGTGGATTTCAATCTCTTTATAGGGACCATTCTTTGCGAGATTTTCGCATCAACAAGACAATTTTTATTTCATTTTTAGCAGTAACATTTTCGCAAAACAAGTCATTTGAGTGATACACTGCCTACTTTACAATGTAAATGAAATTGAATTGCTGTTTTTGAAGACTAATAAGTGTTCAGAGTGATAAAATAATTAAATGAAATTCAAGGATTGAAGTCTTCAATGTAAAAACTTGTATAATCGAGTTTTGAGCTCACTACCTCTACATATCATCACTAGAAGTTTCGTCAAATTTAGATTCATGATTTTCAGTGAGTACAACGTTCTCAAATGAGTTTCTGTGTCATTTAAGCCATTTTCGAAAGTGAAAAATTCTTTGATGCTTAGCACCCTGATATTCCAAAAATGAAAATTCCAGTATACATTCAAAAGTTATAATATTAGTTGACAGGCATATTTTTTTGCTTCTTATTCGCTCTCCCTTAAAAACCACGTTGGTTGTGTACTGCACGAGATTGTATTATTCTATGAAAGGATTTTTTTAAAAACTGTTTATAGATAAATAAATTCAGAAAACTTTCTAGTATTTTAATGAATTACTGTATAGATTACTAGAATTCAAAGCTTTCGTATTCTAAATTTCATCAATTTCTATAACCTTTAGTATTTTTAGTATTATGCTAGTATTTTTACGATTCAAAGGATTTGTTAATAGTTTTTTCATTTTGAGTTTTGTGAAAAGAAACAAAGGACTTTTAAACTAAAAAAAATGGCAAATGAAAAATCGTCTTATAACTTCATGAGGAATACATGGTTTTCGAGTGATCTATAGACTTTGGGACACCTTGTATATACAAAATATTAAATTTACTGATATATTATCTCAAAACTACCTTTATCAGATACAGCAGTCTGTTTGCGGGGTAAATCGTCGAAACCCAAAATTTTCGAAAATTCCTTAAACTTCGGGAAGTACTCGAGGCATTAACAAGTGTTTCTACGCAGTTCAACAAAAATCCAGGGACAACTGAAGTAAAAACAAGCATAATTTTGTGAAATTGTAATTTTTTCATATTCATATTCAAATTCGTCACCCAATTTTGACTAGATAATTTTACTTAGAAACTTGACAGTGTATAAGAGTTCCAGAAAAGGTACTTTTCGAGGACGTTAATTTTGAAATAAGACTTTAGTGATTTTCTAAAAATGTTATATGTCTCTTCAAGTGGTGTCTTAGACGTTTGAAAGTGTCTTCGAATTTAAATAAATCACCTCGAATAGTGTCTTAGACATTTAAAAGTGTTTTGAAATTCTGAATAAGACACATTGGAGTGACTATGAATTTCAAAATAGATATTCCGAGAAGTGTCTTGGAAATTCAAAATATCTTGAATATTTCAAAAAAACACTTTAAAAAATGTTTTGAGCAACTAAAAGTGTATGAGAGTTCCAGAAAAGACACATTTCAAGGACTTTGAATTTAAAATGAAACTTCAAGGATTGTCTTAAAATTTTTCATGAAGTACTTCAAGTAGTGTTTTAGACGTTTGTGAGTGCCTTCGAGTTTTAATAAAACACCTTGTATAGTGTCTTGGACATTATAAAGTGTTTTGAAATTCCACATAAGACACATTGGAGTGTCTAACAATTTCAAATAAGCGACTTAAAAAGTATCTCAGAGATTGAAGAGTGTCTTAAAATTCCGAATGAGACGCTTCTGAGTGTCTTAGAACTTTGAGTAAGTCATTTTGTAAAGTGTCTTGGAAATGTCTGAATATCTTTGGATTTTCAAAGACACCTGTAAAGTGTCTGAGATATCCAAAAAAGATACGTCAGAAGATCTTTGAATTTTAATAAGACACTTCAAGAAGTGGCTGCAACTTTCTAAATGATCGCTTTAAAAATTAGTATGTCAGACGTTTGATAATGTCTTAAAATTTTCTTAAAACATTTTCAACAGTGTTTTGAATATTAAGAAGTGTCTCATATTTTGGTATAAAAAACATACAAGTGTTTTAGAATTTCCAATGAGACACTTCAAGAATTGTGCTGACATTCGATAGTGTCTTAGAATCCTAGATAAGACACTTTGAAGTGTCTTAGCATTTCGAACAAGACACTTTCGAGTGTCTTAGAATCCTAGATAAGACACTTTGAAGTGTCTTAGCATTTCGAACAAGATACTTTCGAGTGTCTTAGAATATCAAACAAGGCATATTTCAAGAAGTGTCTTGGGCATTTATGAATATTGTTGCATCCGGAGATAGGAATTATTTATTAGTTACATGATTATTGATTATTATTCGCGGTATTAGTTTTTGTGTTGCGCCGTTGCCATGGTTTGTTTTTTTGACGTTTTCAACGAGATTTATGAAGGCGAATTAAAAGGAGAGTCGAGAATCATTCTAACGAGGGAAATTGAGAGGAAATGTTGTAGAAAGGAAATAAAGAGTTGTAAAAAGGGGACTGATGTGATTTAATGAGAGAAATAGTCGTGTCGCGAGATATTTGGGTTGGTTTGGACGCGACATTTTGGGGGCTCAACCGGAATTTTTTGTTTTTTAAAAATATGCTAATAATTTTAGAAATATTTAATTTAGATTTTAGACAGTTTCAAATATTATGGTTTTTGTTTTTATAATTTTTGAAGCACAAAACATGGTTAAAATATTGGCCAAGGAATAAGTTTTCGCTACATTTTTGTCTAGAAAAGGAATATTTAAATTGTATCGCGATGCAGCTCAAACGCTACTTCTGGTTCGAATTCAGACTCGCAAGCAGGCTAAAAAAGCCAAAACGCAGGAGAGAACATTGGTGGCCAATCCTACAACCAATAATACACGGTGTAATCGGATGAGAGGCTCCAGAAAAAATCTTGAGCTGTTAGACATTCCTCTTATGAACAGCAAAAGCGATGCAACAATATCTTGGAACTTCGAAAAAGATAGTTTAAGAAGTGTCTAATACAGTTGAAAATTTCTGTGAGTTCCGGAAAAGATACTTTTAAAGGTCTTTGCATATCAAAATATACACTTAAATTGTTGCATTTATAACGCAAACAAGTGACTTTGACGTTTGAAAGTATCTTCGAATTCCGAATAAGGCACATAGATATTTCTTAGAATTTTAAATACGGGACCTCAAGAAGTATCTTGGACATTTAAAGTCAGAAGTAGTGATTCTCATTTTTTTTCCTTCAGAGAACGATAAAATCGGAGACCCAAGTACATTTTTTTATCTCATTTAGTGCGGTTCTAGAAAATAACCCACCCCCGAAAAACAGGTAGATTTGCGCTAATGAGCGGTTAATAACCTCCCCCCCCCACCTTCGCTACGCCACTGATGCAAACACGTTGTCATCGAACTCACCTGTAGTAGGAAAAACTCGCGGGCGAGACGTGTAGATCTATGGGCATGGTAGCACCAGGGTGGGCGGCGGGCGCCTGAGGGTGGTGCGCTGCGGGCGCGTAATCGCCCGATGGCGGCGCGAACGGTAGCGGTGCCGGCTGTTGCTGGTGCTGCTGTTGCTGCATCATCGCGGCGACCGCAGCGGCGTGGTGCCCCGCGAACACGGCACCCCATGAGATGCTCGGCGCCCCTGGCATCGGGGAGGCGTGCGCCGGCTCGAGCTCAAGGCCGCGACTTCCGGCGGCCGTCGCGCTTCCACCGCTACTGCCTCCCCCGGAAACGCAGCCACCCCGGTGCATTAGCCAATCCTCCACCACAAAAATTTATCTTCCTCCAATGAAACACCGAAAACAAGCACTTCACAAAACACACACAATGACATTCATTCCCGAGTCAAACTGCACTTTTTGTCTATCCATTATCCAGGCGAATCAAAAATTCAAGTATCGCTGGACGTACATCCGAAATTAACTTCAATCTGATTTCATTCAACGCACACACTTGTATGGTAGATCCATTTCTGAGGAGACGCGCGCGAACGGAAGTGCGATATCGCGAGTAGAGCCGGACGGTACCGGCGGCGAAGCCTTTGGCTCGGCCATGAATGACGCGGCTAATGCCAATCGGGTCGCTTCGGGAAGGGAAAGGGGGGAGGCGGAGCTTGCAACCACGTGACGGCTTCCCCCATTCCTCCCTCCCCCCTCCCGCCCCTTTGGAGGAGCTATCGCGTCATCTCCCACCGCGAGCCGCGGTTTGGCGACCGATCGCTGCACCGCCTCCGAGAATCCGCGAGGGGATTTTCCAACCCCCCCAGACGCCAACACTTGTTGAGCCACGACCTCCCCCGATCTTCGAGCTTTATTTCCCGCGCTCATTTCCCTTCTTTGAGGGTTCGAAGCGCTATTTTTCATTTGGGGGAAATTTGCTTGACGAGCGATAAAAGCTTTTAATTAAGGGTTTTTTTTAATTAAGGCGCGCGGTGTTGTCATTAAATCACCCGTGGAGAGTCGGAGGGATTCTTTCCTTATCCCGGGCACTTGAGTAAAAAAATTTAATCAAAATGTTTCGTTCGTGATATACTGCGCTGTTTTTTATAATTTAACCCTTGCGCGGATCGCTTGACTTGGCGTGGATTATTCCGGCATTGGCAAGGAAGAGGGGTTTTTGAATATGAAACAGTGAAATTGCAGCGTTTGCTAGTCGTATCCACAAAAGCCGTGCACTGGCAACCACACTGAGAGAAATGTTAATTCTCTCTTGAATTCATTAATTCCTTTTAAATATTGGAAATTCTGCAGTAAAATACTGACTATTTCAATGAAATTGATAGAATGACTTATTACTCGCCCATTTACTAGTTATTGAATCATCGATTTGTTAACAATTAAGAAGCGTGTTAGTTTAGTGTGTTGACTGGGCTTCACTTGTTTTTTGTGACGAACTTACACGTGAAAAAAGTTGCGATTGCAGTTTATTGTACAAAAAAAGAAACTTTGGTGAAATACTAAAATCGTGGGATCTCGAATTTTCATACGGGAAACACCACGTTTCTAAATACGCAGATTAGTAAATTTATTCGTTGTGCCGAAAAAAATCGATGATGTATTGCCATAAATTTCCGACAATAAGCCAAAAAAATCGCAATCGCGTTTTATTTTACATACAATGCATATTTTTTGTTTTATTGCAACACAAAAACAGTTTTTAGAAAATTACATTTTTAACTAAATTGACCTTTTCGCGGCAAAAATACAGTAAGTTATACAACAATCGACCAAGTTTTAAGGGAAGTAACCATTAGTTCATTTGAAATTCTCAAACATTTGACAACAATTTCATATCGAATAAAATACGATAGTTCTAACAAATACAGAATCGTTAACTGTTTATATGAATTAGTTTCTATACACCCTGCCAAACTTTTTACAACGCAAGTGCAACCCTTAAGCGTTGCACTTGTTTATTTTGTTAAATTAGACTCATACATGTGGGTTGGTTCCGAAAACTAATTGAAATCGAAAGCTTTTCGTAATTTTAATCGAAATTAATAAGAAATACACAGTTATTAAGTTTAATTTTAAGAGAATACTTAAATAAACACCTTTCTTCTATTCAAAGACTTCGTACTTTAGAATTCGGTTCTGATGTTTCACAATCAAAAATATGAAATATTGACGGTCATATAGATACATAAATCAATACTTAACTGTTGAGGAACTTTTTTTTTACGATATTCTATCGTCAACAATAAAGGATTATGTATTAAGGTCAAATGAATTTTTTGTTGATAACGTTATAAAATCACCTCAATTTAAGTTGAGTAACACTGAAAAAAAAAAGCAAATCACCCACTTCTATGTGTCAAACAGTGGAAAATTTTGTTATGACACATGTAAAATGATAAATAAAGTGGAGTAAACAGAGGAACGGGAAAAATTCGAAATTTTTGAATTATAAAAGTCCATAATTGTTGATTCAGAAATAACATTTTCCAACGTTTATGATATCCCAAATGTATAGAGGAAGGCCGAGTTTAGTAGGTCATTTTTCGAACCTTATTTGCCGTGCAAACACGTAAATATCAAAGTAAATTAAAAATCATAATTTTATTCCTTAACTCCAGAATAGTATTGTGCGAAAAGCAGGATCTTCGAATTAAGTACAGTAAAATGTGCACTTCAAAAATTTATTCCTAACATTTGAAAGTAAACATTACGAAATAAGATAATAATAGACTTTAGAATAAATCATAGCATTCTGTAGTCTTAACTGCTAAGTTCAAAATGTTTTTATCTCAAAAACAAATAGTCTTAGATTTTAGGTTCTAAAATAAAGGATTCAAGGATTTATTATATAAAAAATGGATAAGGTTCGAAATTATTTATTAAAAAATAGAGATTTTTAATTTCATACTGTGTAATTAGTTATTATTACATCCTCCATATCTTTGAACTAGCCTGGAGGAAATGCATAAAATCTTAGAAATTTTAGTATCTGTCAAAACTACTTTGATCGCCGCAATATAAAATAAAACGGTAATTTTTTTACGTACCTCGAGTCACTTGGTTCGAATCTCACTGTAAAATTTCCCTAGAGTATCTCAGAACTTTACTAGCCTAGGGGAAAAAGTGTGAAAGCTGAGCAAAACTCGCCATTTTTTGGAAATTCTATTTTTACGCATAAAAGCTTATATATTTTCGTATTCTCAGTTCTTAAAGTCATATTTGACGTAAAAAAAGTTCTACTGTACTTCCGAATTCCCCTAGCCTAAGGAAAAACGTAAAAAATTGTCCAAAAATCGAAGTTTCATGCAAGCCTTTTTCGTGCGGGAAAGCTAATATCTTCCGTCTTCTGAATTGATTGTAATATATTCCTATATTGTTCTTTGATTTTCTTCAAAATATTCTTTTCTTCCTTTTTATTGACTTCACTTGAAGTCAGTTGATCATTTGAAACATTTTTCTACAAAATAACAGTAGAACTTTTTATGTCTGCTTAAGTCATAATCAAATTTTAGTGTTTTTTTAAGAAAAATTTCAGTAATCTGAGATTTATTGGTGACTTATGCACATGAAATACGTAATTGGGAGATACATGTTTGACTCTTGGATTTTCGCGTTTTCAAACCTAAAAACAACGTACCCAATGTAAATTGATGAACCATGGGATTTCCCAAAGCTTTCCTGCAAGACGTACCGCCCGCGCAAGCCAAGTTGCACCCACGGGACCCATAACCATAGACATTGAATAATTGCTACGGCGATTTTACCGATTGAAAATCAAAATCCCCCAGCGATTCGACCAAACCATCTTGTGACTGGGAAAAAAAACTTCTCCGGCATTGACTTTTTCGCACGCGCTTCAAGCGCATGTTCCACCATGAGGAATACATCTATTTGAAATGATATTTCATTATCACGCCGTGGGTTATTAGTACGTGCAAGTCTGGCACAGTAATCATGGAATAACATATCGCGGTCTGGAATTAGCCGAAGATAATTGGGTAATTCGCACGAGAAACTAACAGCGTGAGTAAGGGAAATCGATGCTGCGGAGAAAAAAATACACTGATGCTGAGGGATCTCGCATGCGCTAATGATGGACAAAGAATATAAAAATTTATCATGATTTAGATTGATACAAGCAAAAATTAGTTTTCATCGGTAAAACAGGAATTCGTTACCTTTTTAACAAGGAGAGAAAGTATAAGTTCTAGAAATGTTTTTTGCAAATTCAAATTCGTGATGATGAGAGGAAACGAAAATACGATTCATCATTTCTATCCGAAATTTTTATCAAACTGTATCACGTTCTTTGCTTTTCATAAAACTTTGTTTCAAAGAACTTGTATACATAAATATACAAGTTACGATGATTCACTTTAGAAAAGTCCTATAAACACTAACAGAGAAAGTATGCCGAATAAAAGTGTAATCATACGCTGCTCGCAAAACGAGATTTCGGTCAATCTCTAAAAGTCTAAGGGCGTGAAAACGAAGCTTGCCGCCTTTTTTTACAACTTTTTTACGACGCAATATAAAGGCGTCTACGGGCGGCTCAACTGAACCTATTACTCCCCCGACCGCGAGGCAGTGATTACAAGACGTCTATAAAAAAATTCTCTTAAAACAAAGTTAAATGAGGTAGCTGGTGATAATGACACCTCAGAAAACAACGATTCCTTTAATTAACGTCACGAGCAATCTAACTTGAAAATTACGTGTCAGCCGTCGATGAATAATATAATAAAGCAAACGTCAAAGAAAATATGAAGGCTTCTTAAAATACGTGTCGTCACGAGTTTATCAACAATAGATTCGAATGAAATTTCATAACTCATTTAGTCAAGATGTCAACAATTGTTGTCTACAACGAACTCTAATTGCACGTATACTCGAAGTTAACTGGGATGACCACACTGTTAAAAATTTTCTTCAAAATTATAGAAACAAATAATTATTCGTTTAGTTTTTTTTTTTTTTTGTTACAGTGAGTGGATTGGTTTAAAAAAGAATGACCGCCCCGATTTCATTCTTTATATAAGTTTCTTCTTTGAATTTAGACTCATGTTTAAAACGACATTTAGTTTCTTATTCACCGAAAACTTTTCAGATCTCGTAAAAACGTGATTTAATTTCACCATTCTTGTCATATCGTACACCAGTGCATTCTTCGATACCAAACTCATCTAGCGATGTCGGATATCTGTGATTTTTTTTTTGATCGCGCTTCTTGAGTACTGTAAACTGAAATGCCTCTGAAATCATGAACTTTTTCGACGATTTGGTTGAACATTTCAGGTTTTCGATAATTAGCGGTTGTTGCATCAACAGCCTCTATCACTGACATAGCTCTGTCATAACTGATTTCACGCTTCTGTAAAATATAGTCAGCAGAAGCCAAAGCGAATAATAATTCATCCATGTGAACTAAAGTGAATACAAATTCTGAGATTATGAATTTGTAAATATACATAATAAGTATTAAGCATAATATATAAAATAGTATCTAATATACATAAGATATGTGTAATATATGATAGAGCTAGAATAGAATCATTATTTTTATCAATTATTACGGCGCTATGTAATTGCATTGTACGACAATAGCACATAACTTTTATTAAATACTGATAAACTAACATTATCGACAGGATCGATATTAATGTTTTAAAGAAGCAAGTGTTTCAATATTTCTAGAGGACTGTAGTTTATTTTAAGATTTTCTTTGTAATTCGTGAAACGAGTAGGGCGTTATGTCAAAATAAAACTCAAAGTAAGTTGACAATCATTGCTCTGACACTTAGATTTTTAGAAAATTGCAATGCCATTTTATCAATTTTCTGAATGTTGAACTCATGAATATTCGGATTTTAAACATTTGGTAGTACGGAAATTATGAAATTGAAATATGTGTAGATATATGAAAGAATTAGTATAGTTTAGGAAACGTCAAATGTGTGTTTATGAATTTGTATTTTCCAATTATTGATTTGTTTGAGTTTGAAAATCACAGTTTATGAATTTCAATTTTTTGAAACACAAGTTTATTTTAAGTTTGAATTTTCAACCTAACGAAAAAAAAGTATTAGATACATAATTTTTCAATTCCAGAGTTATTAGAGTCAACTTTTTATATAATTTTAATTTTTTTTAACTTCCAGTTTTTATGTTTAATTTCTTAAAATACAAGTGTATTTTGAGTTTTCATTTTTAACCTAACGAAACAAGAAAAATTATTTAATACATATTTTTTCAACTCCAGGATTATAAAATCAACTTTTATATAATTTTTATTTCAATAAAAATTTTTATAGTTAATAAAAAAAATTAAATACATAATTTTTCAATTCCAGAATGATTAGAATCAACATTTTATTAAATTTTAATTTTTTTTAAGCTTACAGTTTTTCAATTAAAATTTTTTCTAAACAAGTTTATTTTAATTTTGCATTTTCAACCTAACGAACAAAAAATGTTAAATACATAATTTTCCAACAACAGGATTATTAGAATCAGCATTCTACATAATATTAATTTTTGTTCAAATTCACAGTTTTTTAATTTTAGTTTTTTGAAAAACAAGTTTATTTGAAGTTAGCATTTTCAACCTAACGAAAAAAAAAATTGAATACATAATTTTTCAACTCCAGGATTTTTAAAATCAGCATTTTTTATATTTTGAATTTTTTTTAAACTCAAAGTTTTTTAATTTCAGATTTTTGAATACAAGTTTATTTTAAGTTTACATTTTCAACGTAACGAAAAAAAAATTGAATACATAATTTTACAACTCCAGAATTATTAGATTCAGCATATTTTATGTAATTTTTTTAACTTACAGTTTTTTCATTTCAATTTTTCGAAATACAAGTTTATTTTGAGTTTGCATTTTCAACCTAAGGAAAAAAAAAGATATATTGAATACATAATTTTTCAACTTCAGGATGATGAGAATCAGCATTTTATACCTATCATTTTTATTTTCTCTAAGGCTCACAGTTTTTTAATTTCAATTTTTCAAAATACAACTTTATTCCAGGTTTGCATTTTTAACATAACGAAAAAAAATATTAAATACATAATTTTTCAACTTACAGTTTTCAATTTCAATTTTTTTAAATACAAGTTTACTTTGAGTTTGCATTTTTAACCTAACGAAACAAAAATCTTTAACCCTTTAACGTCAGAAGGACAAGTTTCTCATGTACAATATTTCAGTGTATTTTTCACCTCGAAATCGAATCTCAAACAAATCACGACATAACTTTTCCACTATTTTCGAGGTCGACCTTTTCATTTCTGCCATTTAAATGTTTCAAAAATAACTTTTTCAATGGTTTTTTCGTATAAAATCATAAAAAAACACAAAATTTTTAGGTAGATTTTTTTTTCAATAATTTTTTTCGAAGCTTTGTCAATCTGTCATTTTACTATGGCGTCCAAAAATCGTGTCCTTGATGATTGTTCCTTCAAAATATG
>JAPYZL010158449.1:461-10832 GCA_030522825.1 Platygaster orseoliae
TTCGATGTTGATTTTTGACTTTTGGGAAAAATAAATTTCCCCGTTCAGTAATTTGAGATAGTCAGTCTGTTTTCCGCCTTTCTGCTGAATAGTTGCATTCAAAACCTTTTTCCTTTCGTGGAAAAGCTCAAATTCAGAAATAAAATAGTGTATGGTATATAACGGCGGACGCACTGTATAAGTATGAAATTAATTTTGTAATATTTAATTTACTAGATTGTTAATCAAATTATTCCAATTCGAATGAGTGCCAAAGAAGAATTACTTGGAGCCGATTTCGTTGAACATGGAATACACCACCAAAAAGTAATGAAAATCTCTCGTTTACCATAAATAAAAACAAAAAATTGTACCGTAAAATTATTTCTACCAAATTTTCAAGGTCGGGGTGAGCCGAGCATTGTCATTAATGAGGACAGAGAGCGATGTTGAAAAATTCAAAAATGTTTTTCCCGTGGGTGCAAATCCTGGCAAGATTCTTTTTTATATTTAAACAAGTACGAATACTTTCCATTTTGCTTATGAAAATATTTTCTGCACAGGTCATGATAGCTATCTGGTAAAATTCAACTCTAAAAAGCAAATTAAAAAATTTGGGAAGTTCGTCCAGCCTTTCGTTAAAGGCAAAACGCCCGTAGTATTTCACCTCGGAGTTCCTGAAAACAATAAAAGAAACGCGTGGATTGAATAAATCAAGAAATTGTGGCTTTTGTTCAATAAATTTGTTATTTTCGTAGATTTAGAAAATAAACGTGTTTGAATTTTCCCGCCTAAATAACCGTATCAACAGCAGTCGTTTCTACTTCGTTCAAGTTCGTTCAAGTTCGCGTATCTTCGGGAGCGTTCGGGAGTCATCGTTTTTTCCGCTGACAGTCTGTCGCGTCATCTATCTTTGTGTTGGTCTCTTTCTATCTCAAAGCTTTCATCATGGCCGAAGTAAGTCCGGATTTTCGAAAATAAATCCAAAAACATACGCGGAATCTTTTGTTTATGACTTGAATAAAGTGCTCAACTCAATTAACCGCCCGTCTAGTCGAAATTTCGTGATGTTATTTTTTTTCGGAATTCTGTTTACAGAAAAATTAATGTGAGGTTATGTTTCCAGGTCGACGAAACCCTAAAAAAAAAGAGGACTTTCAGGAAGTTCACCTTCCGGGGAGTTGACCTCGATCAACTCCTGGATATGCCAAAGTAAGTTTGAAAATTTTTTCTTGTAACAGGAGGGGGGGGTTTGTTATGATTGTGAATTATTATGGTGTTTTTATTAGTTTTATAATTGTTTCGTACTAGATTTTACTTGTAAATTGATGATTGAAAAGTGGGTTCCTAATGTTATAATTGATTTAGTTAAGTTAGTAAGTTATAGAATGCCAGGAAAATGAATAGTTATGGAAAATGGAATTGTTGAATCGTGAATCTCATAAGTGCAAGGAAAAGTTTGACTATTTTGAGGGATATGATTTCTTCATGGGTTGTAATTTTTTTATAAATCATATTAAACACGAAAATCTTGTAATTAATATTTTATTGACTGTCATGTTTTCAGAAATTTAAAATTTATTTTCATTATGTAATTTGTAATTGTAATGATTGTTGTTATGAAAAATAACACTTTTTTTATGCTTAGAATAGTGAAAAAAATTTGAATACAAAAATTTCTTATAAGTAAATCTTTGTTTTTAAGTTGTTCTCATTTTGTTGAACATTTCAACATTGTCATTGTGTACATTTATAAATTTTCACTACTTTCTTTGTTTAATTATTATTCTAATTCTATTTTTGTACCTAATAAACTTGATTTTTATTTTGAATGTCGTTAAATTGTTGCTTTTTTGGAAATTCATAAGTGAATTCAATTTGTCATTGTGATAATTTTGTTTATTTGAAAAATACAACTTTTTTCATGCTTAGGATGGTGAAATAAAATTTAAATAATTATGTATAATAAAAATTCAGTTTTTTTCTCAATCTTGTACTTCGTTTTGAAATTGTTCCAGTTTGTCAAACTTTCTGTTTCTGATTCTGCGAATGTTACTTTTATAAAAATAAATATTTTTTCACTAACGTGTTAATTCTAGCTTTTTAAATTGTTCAAAAGGATTGTTGAAATTTCATCTTTTAATAATTTCATTGTAAACATGTATAAATATTTGGATCTTTCTTGGATGAATAATTAATTGAATAGTATTTTAATAAACTTGATTCTTGTTTTTTTAGTGTAATTTCATTATCATGTTTTTGGATATTCAAAAGTGAATTAAATTATTTGTTTTGTCATTGTAATATTTTTTTTATGAAAAATACCACTTTCGTCGTGCTTAGAATAGGAAAGTAAATTTTAACGATTGTTTATGAATAAAGTCTAATTTTTCTCTATATTTTGTATTTTATTTTTAACTTGTTACACTTTATCAAACTTTTGGTTTCTGATTCTGCGAACATAAATATTTCAGAAGTAAATTTTTTGTTTACTGGTGTACCAATTCTGGCTTTTTAAATTGTTTGGAAGGATTGTTTAAGTTTTCATCTTCTAATAGTATATTTATTGTTCACATATATTAGTTTTTAGTACTTTTTGGTTGGATTATTATCCAAATTCTATTTTTGTAGCTAAATAATTCCTGTTTACAATGTCGTGTTATTGTCACGTTTTTAACATTACAAAAGCGAATTGAACAAATTAATTTATTGTCATTGCAATAATTTTGTATTTTATGGAAAATGCTTGTTTCTTGCTTGTAATAGTGAAAAAAATTTCAATGATTTTCCATAAATGAAATCGAGATATTTTTTTTATATCTTGTACTTATTTTTAACTTGCTCCAGTTTGTCAAACTATTAGTTTCTGATTCTGCGAACATTGATATTTCAAAAATAAAAGTAAATTATTATTTTCAACTTGTTTTCAGTTTGTTATACTTTTAGTTTCTGATTTTGCGAATATTACGATTTTAAAAATGAATATTTTGTTTACCAATGTATAAATTCTAGCTTTTCAAATTGTTCTAATGGATTGTTTAAATTTTCATCTTTCAATATTTTCATTCTGAACATTTATAAATTTTCAGTACTTTCTTGGTTGAATTAATGTTAAAATTCAATTTTTGTTGCTAATAAACCTGATAATTGTTTTCAATGTCATTTGTCATGTTGTTGGAATTTCTGAAGTGAATTGAACAAATTAATTCATTATCATTGCAATGATTTTGTCAATATCACGTTGCTTACAAATTGAAAACTTGAAAGATGAGAATAAGGTCTCAAATTCTGAAATTTTAGTTGAAATGTTGTATTTGAGTAACCACATAAGTAATTGGTTGAAATATTCTGATCCAGTGAATATTATCAATTTTTCAGTATTTTGCATCAATTTTGGAAATACATATTTCAGTACTAATTTTGTCATCTCGGTTTTTAAATCACTAATTCTTGATTTTTGGTTTTATCAATAAATATACCTGAATTTTTCAATTTTCACAATATAATGACCTTGGAATTTTACATTGCCTAAACAATAAAATTTTTGAAGGAGTTTTTTTGGTTCTGTCATTTTTTTCCAGTGAGTTACAAAAGTTCAGTTTGTATTATCCTCCCCAGAATTTTCTAGATAAAAAATTGGTAGCATTATGTGTATATAACATTTAGAAATCTCTAAACATTTTTTACTATACCATAATTATGAACTTTCTAGAAAAATTACAAATGTTTCAATTCTGGATTGCTTAAATTAAACATACTGGAATTTTGTTTCAAAATCGCCATGACCTCAATATTTTACATTACCTTTACATTTAAATTTGTTGGTAAAAATTATAAGAAATACCGCAATTCCCATATTTAATGAAAAAATTAAAGTTACCCAAACAAAGTATACTGAAATTTTGCAGTTCTAAGATTGTAATATTCTTGAACTTTTACATTGCTGTAACGTATATATTTTGAAGTTATAAAATCAACTTCTAAAACTAAAAAATTTGCCAAAAAAATTATTTTTCAGTATTTTAACATTTTTTTAGTGAGTTTGAAAATGCTCAGTTTGTATTTTCCTTTTCAGAAGTATCTAGATATAAAATAGTAGCATTATTAGTATATAATAGTAAAAATCACTGCAAATTATGTATTTATTCATTATAATGACTTTTGTAATAAAATCTGGTTGCCTAAATAAAACATACTGAAATTTTGTCAATTTCAAAATTGCCGTGCCCTTAATATTTCACATTACCACAAAATTTGAATTTTTTGGTAAAATTATTAAGAAATAACTGGAATTTCATAATATGTATAACTGAGATTACAATATTGAGATAGTAGATATTTCAGTAGCAACATCTTGTGATTTTGATTTTTGGACTAAAAACTTTTGACTTTGCTTGCCTAAATTATTTCAAATGCACTGGAGTTTTTTCAGTTTCCAAATCAGTACAGCCTCAATATTTCACATCACAGCAAAATCTGAAATCTTTAAAAATAACTGAAATTGTTTGATTTAACTAAGAATGTTGCTCTAATCAGTATTTGAAATTTTTGATTTCAAAAATTCAAAGAATAAAAAAACATGTATACTTCAAGTTCAGGAAATTAAGAATGTTTCAGTAAGCATCTTGTGATCTTTGTTTTTATTCTATAAATTCTTAAGTTTAGTGCCACAAATGAAACATACCAAGAATTGCTGTGGCCTTAATATTTCTGTTGCATCAACATTACAATCTGTTCGTTAAAATTTCATGAAAATACTGAAATGGCCTGATTTTTAACCAAGATTGTGAATGTTATTGTATTATTAAAAGTAGTTATTAAATTATAATCAACCCATTAAATTTACCAATTATTCAAATCCTGTAAAAATCTCATGATCATTATTGTTTTTCAACTACAAGTTTTCAACTTTCCCTGGCTAAATTAAACAAACTAAAGTTTTTTTATTTTAAAAATGACAATGTACCTTTGAATTTCACAATGCTGCAACTTTTATCTCTTTGAATAAAAAATTAGGCTTTAAAATTGAAAATCCAGAAAATCAAGTTCATTTTTTCATTCTCGCCATTTTTTGTGCAGTGAGCAACTTATGGATCTCCTGCGATGCAGAGCCCGTAGGCGATTGTCTCATGGCATCAAGCGGAAGCCAATGGCCCTTGTGAAGAAATTGCGCAAGGCGAAAAAAGAAGCCCCACCAAATGAAAAACCACATGTCGTGAAAACTCACCTTAGGAACATGATCATTGTTCCTGAAATGGTCGGATCCATCGTTGGAATTTACAACGGAAAGACCTTCAACCAGGTTGAAATCAAACCCGAAATGATTGGACATTATTTAGGAGAATTCTCGATCACATACAAACCTGTCAAGCACGGTCGCCCCGGTATTGGTGCCACCCATTCCTCCAGGTTTATTCCCCTTAAGTGAACATTTACTGTATTTAACTCTATTTTTTATGGAATACGTTTCATATTACATCAAGACAAATTGTTTGTAGTGATGAGAGCGAAATAAAGAAAATTCGTTTATATCAAATTGGTTTTGTGTTTATGTCCTACTGAGATTGAAAAAGATAATTTATTTTATTACAATTTAATGGCGTTTAAAAATATCCTAGGAACTGGTTAGGTTGAATTTAAATATGACTATTGATAAATATTCATAGAACATTAATTTTAAAATGCAGATTTTTGAAGATTTCTATTATTTTACCATTTTTTCTACATATTCTCCTTGTCATGAAATTTCGGTGAAAAATTCGAGGGATTTATAAAACGAAAACAATGAAAAAGTCCAAATAAATACAGATAATTTAATGAGCGACTCGTAACGCGAGTCCAGACTGTACAAATGCATTATCTTATGATAATTGTCTTTCGGAACACATAAATACGGCTCTCTTAAATCTAAACAAGGTCTCGCCAACGCGATGAGCGATATACAAAATGTAGTCGTAAAGTGAGCGGCAAAAAACGTGGCCCTAAAGGTTTTTCATGGCGTAACGTGAATCGCCTTCTGTGTTCTGTCCCGGGTACGCGATAACGACGCGTCCCATTACTATAGAGGGCGATCGAGGTTCTCCATGCACCGAGAAAATAAACAAAATATCCCCCTGAAAACCCCACGTCATTAATATTCCATGATTTTCCCCGACTTTTTGCGCGTGAATTATATCGTGGAGGAAAAAGTACATCTTTCATTAGGAACATGCGAAAAAGATGGTGGAAAGAAGAATTACAAAAATACTTAAAAATCGAAATAATCAACAATCAAACATTTTATACATTGATATGTACAGTTCTGTAAAAATCCCGAGAGAATTTTTCTCCCGAGCGATCACGTAGAGGTTTCGCAAATGTTTCGCGGTTTTTTCCAAGAAGCTGGTTACAGAAGTTAGACGAATTTTTGAATTTGCGATAATCATAATTTTTAAAGTTAATTTAGTATAAATTTTCACAAGGAAACTGAAGGTTATTGAATATATATAATTTTTTATTTTTTTTATTAGTGAATCTTGAGAAATATGTGACTTGGAACGATAAAAGGGACCTAAGCACAAAATCGTTTACTGAGGTACCTTTTCTCGTTCCAGGTCACATATAACTACCCGAAGTTTTTGAAATTTAGCAGCAAAAAAGTGCAAGAACAATTTAAATTCGTTGAAAAGTTAACTGGCAAAAAGTCGTTTTCAAGTGCTTAATTGTTTTTTAGAGATTCTTGCTAATTTTATTAAAATATTTGGTGGTTTGTTTGATGAAAATATGAATTCTAGTATCGAACATTTTTATCTCAAAGTTCGATTTTCAAAATGTTCACATTCATAGATGTACAATGCTAAATTGCGAAATTATATTTTATTCTAAAAGATAGTAATAATAATTGTCTAAATATGTCAAATATCTATAATTTTCCTTGACATAATTGTAATTTTTAGAGTTAATTTGGTAATCGACTGATAAATTGAACATTTGTACCAAATTTTGTTCATATGATAATAATTGTCTGGAAACGCCGAAAAATCTATTTAATTTTCTCAAAATAATAACCATTTAATCGTCAGCTGAATGTATTTCCCACTCGAAAAATTTTCTTTCAGAACCATTTTCAGTACATTTCAGAAAGATAAAAGCCACTTTCAAAATAGCAATGTTACGTTTCTGAAATCTTGCTGTTATTGTTGTGCAACGTAACTGAAATGTTTTTAAAACATGAAATATAATTATTTTTCTACAAAAATTATCAGAAAAGTTTCTGAAACATCACTTGTAAAATAAAACTGAAATCTTTCGCGTGAAACAACAACAATAAATAATGCAAGATTTTATAAGCATTTAGGATATGTATAAAAAGAAATTTTTATCCTGAAATATTCGTGAAACATTGAAATGTTTTTGGAAGATGTCAGAAATTCAAATGCGATATCGCACTTGAAATGTAATTTAAAGGTTTCTGTAATATTTCACAAAATCTTGAAACATTACATGCGGAGTGAATTATATAATTTTTCGCAGTTCTCCATAACTGTACAAAACAAAAACTGCACAGACCACTTTTTAATTAATCTACACGGAAAGAAATGTTTAGTTCCAGCATCCATTCATTTACTAAAATATAGACAAACTAAAGTTTTCACTATTAATACCAATATAATGTTTTCACAACGAAAACTATAGTTGATGTAAACAAAAATTTGGTTGCTAGAACCAAACATTTTTTTCCATGCAACTTCTTAATTGATAAAAATACCAGAAAATTCAACAAAATTTTGTAAATATACTGAAAAACTACTAAGTTGTATGAATAATTCATTGTACCTATAAAAAAATTCATTTGTACCAACTCCTCGGAAAAAATCGTTTCGACGCATGTTACAAAAAATGCGAATATCTTGTATAATATTGCGGATATGGTAGCACGATGATGCGTTCATGAAAAATACAGTACGCGAATGAATGACACTATTTTCTGGCTCGGAAGAGGCTCCGAAAATCTCGGTTCGCCGCCCGGATAAAGTTTGGATTGCGAAATAAAGGTCTCATTCAGCGGGCAGGAAGCACGGGTGGTCGACTTTAACGTCGTACGGCTTCCGGCGAATCAGTGCTTCAACCCCTCGACCTTTCTTCGAACGTACATGCTCATATTTTTTTTATTCGCACTGCATAAGAAAGTGTAAAAGAGTCAGTTTTCACGTGCTTTCGAGCTACGAAAGTCCAACATTTTTTCATTTTTTAAACCTTTGAAAACCTCGATTTACTTAGCTCTAAAGTTATAGTTATACAACTTTCCGAGTTTTATAAACGATATCAAATTTTCGAAAAAAATTCCAAGGATAATCGAAAATCCTGGAGAAAACTTTCCTCGATCTTTGGCAAACTTTTTCCGCAAAAAAAAAGGATAAATATGATTCGAAAAATTCAGTCGTTTACAGGATGAAATGACTCAGTCGATGTTTCGGCCGGGAAACGTGCGTCGCCGAGGACTAACTGACGGGCGGGCCAAAAAATCCGAGGACGCGGAGGGTGTTGGTGACGGCTTTGACGAGGTCGTCTTTGTATCGCCAGATGGTGGTGTCGATGACGCTGTTGTCCCGGTACTGGTCGCACGTTTTTTTCAACGAGTTGACGCAGTCTGCGCGGTAATGCTGTAATTGGGCGTCCTCGGTCTCGATCGGGTAACTTTTGCAGCCAGGTCGGAAACAGGCCAACGGAAAATGATTGTGCAGTGTCACGACCCTCTCCGGGTTGTGGAAACACTTGATGTACTGGTTCGGTTTCGTGAAGTTTTTCGACCTGTACACGTGCTGCAGCATGTGCATGTACCTGGAAAAACGAAATATTACTTGAATAATGCTGAGTGAATGATTGAAAATTAAAGCGAGTCAAAAGCTCGTATTCATTTTTTTTTTCTCCAGTTTCGTAAGTCGATATCAATCATTTTCCACATCTTCACCTGCAAATTGTGAATACTGACTGTGAAAGAAATTGAAATTCAAGATGAAATTTTGACTCGGGAAATGTCGAAAAACAATATAAAATGATAGAAAAAATTCCGTAAAATTGACAAAATACAAATTTTGCACGTAGTTAACACTGATGTGTTAAAAACTGGAAAAATCCGAAGGTATTTGAGCGTAAAATGAACATTAATTTCAGAGACTCGCGAGCGTTTCTGACGTTTTTCAATGGTATTCCAGCCTATCTTTGACGTTGGCACTAGTCATTAGTATCAATTGGAAGAGTCTATTCGCACTTGGAAATCCACTCGCAGCGACTGACTCTACTTACGAGTGACTGTAAGAAGCTCTGATGAGTACCTGAGTTTCCGGGTTTGAAAGACACTTGAGCTCGTTCAAAGACACCGTTTATTTAATAAGCTTCATTACAGAAAACCGTACAGGGTTGCTGTTGTTTGAAATTTATTCGGTTTTTTGATATTTTTTTTTAAAGAAACTTATCCATGCAATTATTACGTCCTAATGAAATAGGTGAAGAATGAAAAAAATGACAAAAAAAGAAAAATAATACACAAATATCACACTATGAAAATTACTAAATAATAATGGTAAGAATTTTCTTCATTTATTACCACAAATTTTTAAAAATGCAATTTTTTGTTTTTTGATGCTCAATATTGCACTTCAAATTAAAGATTGATCGAAAGTCATTAAATTTTTGAACGCCTTGTACAAGACATTTTTTTCACGCTTTGTTGTTCAAATGAAAATATTCATAAATATTGCATTATTGTTGTTCCAATAAAAATATTATTCGCAGTTTTTTCGTTGCTTGGTCGATTCTCGAGCGCTGATTATCGCGCAAAAAAGGAGCAAAAAGGTCCTGCGGAACCGGTCCTTCGGCTTATTTTGACCCTCCTTGGGATTTTGTGGGTTCTCGAGCTGAATATATTTATATCGTGCTCCAGTGTCTCGGATCTTTCACGTATCGTAAAACGCACATTGCGAAACAAGAATACGTTCATATTAGAAGCCCTAACTTTCGAATCTCTCAATCGTTAAATTTACTACCTGAAATTTCAGAACCCTAAAATTTGAATTTACATAATCTTTGAAAGGTGTAAAACAGATTTTTTAAATAAAATTTATGGGTTCTTCAAGAATTAACTGCTTCCGAATGAAAGTTTGTTATTTGTCGAATTTATAAAATTCTCACGTTTTATTTAGGGCAATAAAGTTTTTATCAGTTTGTATCTGTAAAAAACTTTTAGGATATATATATATATATTAGGATGGTCGTTAAAATGGCTTCGGCGGAATTTTGACCGTGCCGCCCCTTTAATCGGTTCAAAATAATTAAAAAACATTACCTAATTTTTTTCAGATTTTTATTCCAATATTAACCCGTGCCTGTAGAGCCCTCGTTTTTCCCATTTAA